>JAESVK010066114.1:0-24210 GCA_017140935.1 Hamamelis virginiana
TATATATATATATATATATATAGAAATGTTTCTATTAGCACAAGTTGACTTTCGTGAATGTTAGTAGGAAGCTCATATGTAATTGTGGGATGCATATTTTGAAAATTGACTGTTGGATTAAATACCATGTATATGTATGCCTTGCATGCCAAAAATCATAGTGATAACTGAGAAAAATTGTAATAGTTTTCAGCGGTCAAAATTTTTCACAGTTTGTATTTTGAGATGCTGACATCGGTTTACTGTGATTTTTGGTAGACATGACCTCCATACAAGAGTATCTAATCCAACGGTCAATTTTTCAAAATATGCATCCCACAATTACCTATGAGCTTCATAAAGTAAGCATGTGCTTACTAGAACATAACTATATATATATATATATATATATATACAAAGGTGCTAATATCAGGTGCACCTGATGCTTCTTGCGTTAGGTGCCCTCTTGTAGAGCCACTTTCGATTAAAATTTTGAAAAATTGACCGTTGGATTAGATACTCTTATCATGTATGTCATGTATGCCAAAAATCACAGTGATCCAATGGTTGGTTTTTGAAAAATGTAACTTTGAAAAACTATGACTTTTTCGTTCTTTAAAATGTTATCATTTTTTAGCAGTCAGTTTTCTCATAAACCAATCGTTGGATCACTCTGATTTTTGGCAAACTTGACATACATTATAGGAGTATCTAATCCAACGGTCAGTTTTCCAAAATTTACAGTGCAAGTGGCTCTACAAGAGGGCACCTGATGCAAGATGCATCAGGTGCACTTGATATTAGCACCTCTGTGTATATATATATATATATATATATATATATGGGAATGGAACAACACTTTTTGGTGTTGAAGTTTGCATTATCTTTTTTCTTTTAAGTAGGGTACTAAATGGCTTTGTTGCAGTGTTTCTTACCTTTAAGAATTGGTCCTCTGTAATTAGTTTTGAAATGGAATTTATACCTATTTATATAATGCAAAATCGATTTTATTTGACCCTTTATCGGCAATCAATGCAGATAGATGTGCTTGAGGTTGATGGAGTTTACTATGGTATGTGCTGATTTCAATTCATCATGAAAAACTATTTATGTTTCTTCTATTCAAATAATTGGTTTTCAACAAGAGAATTACCCCCAAAAGAAAATGAACAGAAAAAAGAGGAGGGGGGAGAAATTTTAAAAATAAATAAATGCCTCATATAGTGAGGCATGATTTGACTATGGTCCATTGTCATGGCGTCTTGTGTGTTTCTCCATTACTCAAGCTTATCTTTTCTTTTTGGTATCCCCATAGGTTTCTCTGGCTGTCATCGGTATGAGGCTCACCAACGTTTGGGCCTCCCAAAAATTCGTTGCAAAGTTCGACGTGGAACAAAAGAAACTTTGAGGTCTTTTTACATTTATATTTCCAATACTCATTTTTATTTATTATTTATTTTTTATCCAAGCAAGAAATTTTATATATAAAAAAGATTGAAAGGGCTAGACCAAACTATATGTGAAAATACAATAAAACAGAAGGAACCCTAAAAAGACAATGAATCGAGGAAATTATGGAAAGACACACAGTTCTCAAATATTCGGTCATTTACATACAAAAGGAACTGTCCCTACATCGAAGTAGAAGACCTATCATTGCACTTAAAACATCACCCCTCTAGCAAATGATCCACCGATTTAGACAAAATTCAACCTATCTAAAAAATGTTGAAACAAAAGGCCCACAATTCCCTAGCCACATTGCAATATAAAAGCAGGATGGTCCACCAACTCTACAACACTTTTGCACATAATACACACATTGGCAAGATAAAATTCCTCCTAAATAAATTGTCCATTGTCAAACACCTATCCTAACTCGTCGTCCAAATAAACTCTCATTCCCTTTACCTTTCCAACCAATCCCATTTTCCACCCCCAACCAATTCCATTCCCTTTACCTTTCCAATTGATGTCATCTTTCACCTAATAATGCTTTCTTAAAAACTCCATCACCCTATCCACTTTCCAGTGATGTAGATCTGTAAAAAAAACAATATTCCATGGTGTCACAACACCACAACCCTTAGTCCTAGCATACTTAGCAATCACTATATCAAAAAGAGCCAGGAACTCTTCCCTAAGAGTAATTTTTCCACACTAAACATCCTCCCACAGTTTAACGTGGGACTTATTACCAACTTTAAGCTTCTCTTCCTTTCTAAAATCATCTAAACCACTCATGATCATTTTCCAATGCCAGTCCCATAGCTAGTACTGACTCCCTAAGCCACCACCCTTCTCCACAAGCAATCCCCTTCCATTGTGAACCTCCAAAGCCATTTTACCAAAAGAGCTTGCTCAACCAATAACAGTGGTTTGATACATACTCCCCTAAGCTCCTTTCGGTTACATACTGTTTCCCAATTAACAAGATGAAACTTAAACCCATCACCTAAATCCATCCTCCAGAAATCCCTTTAATCTTTTTTAACCTCTTAGCCACCAAAACTGAAATCTTGAACAAGGACATGAAGTAAGTTGGGAGACTAGCTAAAGTGCTCCGAATAAAAGTGAACTTACCTTTTTTCAAGTGATACCCTATCTTCCAATTACTCAAATCTTTTCTCAAACTTCTCTACCAGAGTTACAAACCACTTTAGACTTATAGGAAGCACCCAAAGGAAACCCCAAATCAGTAGAGGAAAGAAACGTCACCCTGCAACCAAGATTAGACACGAAATAATTCATATCAACCTCCACACGCTGGGATTAACTCACTTTAAGTCAACCTATATTTAAACCCCAAACTGCTTTGAAACAAAAGAGTACACATGATCTCTGCATAGACCACAGAAAATAACAATCATAAACAACATAGAAATAAGGGTTTTCCTGTCCAAGGCCCCTAGTGCTCAAAAAGAAGCTACTGGGTTCCCATTAATTAACATTTTCTTATTTTTCATTTCTGTCTTGCAGGCATCACCTCCGCTAAGTTATGAGAAGCAGTATTTTTAAGAGCTAGGACAAGTTTGGCAACCTTGATTGGGTAAATCAGCTATGTTATAAGATGGTTGGTAGTCTTATAGTCTTATTACAAGTACTTATCGGTAGGATTCTCTATCTGTAGCAGTTTATATGTAGGCATATAGGGATTTATGTATCGGATGATATGTTACGTATGGGATGATTCATATTGGAATTTCTATGTACCTTTACACGATATGGGTAATGTACAGGGCTTCACAGCATAACGGCACTGATACGATACGTAATAGGGTGTATCGGGAAGATACTACCGGTACAGCAGGTCTCGGTCCATGTTGTAGGTAATTTGGTTCCCATTAGTAAGAGTGTCGCACTGAGTGTAGGAGGAGGGAACATCGCATGCACCTTGTAATGATCCGCCCCTATAGTCATAGTATTAAAATCATTGGGATTTCAAATAGGAATAAAGCAGCTAATTACCAACTTTATTCAAATAGTAATAAAGCTAATTACTCAATTAAAAAGAAGTAATCGTACTTTTGAATTGACACCAAGCACTCAAATCTAATAGAGTTTAATAATTTGATTCATATCCGAAAGGCCATCACTACTCACTAGGGTTGGCAAATGGGCTGGTATGGGTTGGGCTATAAAATGATTATTATTCATTTATGATTCATTTAACTAGTACTATGTCTTGACCGATTTAGACCCATGCCCATATATTATGGGGTGATCCGACCCGACCCACCAACACATATATATCATGGGTCGATCCAAATTTTTTTTTTTTTTTCTTAAATGCATATACACGCCAACAAAAAAAAATAAAAAAAAAATAAAATTACAGTATTTAACAATAAAATTTAACATGTCATATTTAAATTCTTAACAAAAACAATTCTCTCTATCTTCTATGTACAAATATCGTTCAAGATCTCTCTTCACGAGTCAACCCGACACACCAACCCATATATAATGGGTCAACCCTTTTTTTTTTTTTTTTAAATTTTTTTTTTTAACACATATACACTCCAACAAAAAAAATTTAAAATAAAATAAAATTGCATCATTTAACAGCAAAATTTAACATGTCATATTTAAATTCTAAAATAAAAAAAAATGGCGTTTTTACAGTTATTCAAAATGTCACAATTTTACAGTCAGTTTTTTCAAAAACCAACCGTTGGTTCATCCTGATTATTGGTAGACATGACATTCATAAGATGAGTATTTTATCAAACGGTCGATTTTTTAAAATATATTCTGCAACTGACCTTATAGAAGCGCAAAATGCAAAAATATATAAAACTGAAGGTTTTTTTGACATTAGGGCACACAATGGTCGATTTTTTTTTCCACGTCTTCTGCAAGGTGGGGAAAAAAAGAAAGGATTTTAACTCGATAATATACCTCATAATAATGAAATGAGATAAAATCATAACTTGAAAGTCTATTAAATCTTGACAAATGTTTTTAAAATACAAATGAAGTAATTTCATTAAGTGCATATGCTTGTTAATATAACCAAGCAGGCTAATTTTTCAAAAGGAGAGAAGATTTTAAAATTTGTCATTCTGGGAGACATAAATTGCTTTGCTGCGACGCTTTGTACAGTAGCATCAAGAGATCTCGAACGAGATTTGTATATAGAAGAGAGAGAGAGAGAGAGAATTGTTTTTGTTGAGAATTTAAATATGACATATTAAATTTTATTGTTAAATGCGACAATTTTATTTTTTTTATTTGGCATGTCTCTGCGCAAAAAAAATAAAAATAAAAATAAAAATAAAATAAAATAAAAAATAAAAATCAACACATGATATATGGGTTTGTGGGTCAGGTTGACCCATGATATATGGGTATGTGTATAATTGGGTCAAGACATGATATTAATTAAATGGGTCGTAAATTGATAATGGTCATTTTGTGGCCCAATCCATTTAGGCCCAACCCATACCCACCCCTAACCTCAGCCTTCTTTTTTTTGAAGGGGTTGATTAGGGATGTCAATTTCGTGGGTCAAACCGGGTACCCACCCGACTCGTCCTTATTAGGATGGGTTTGGGATATTTTAATAGGGTTTGGGATTGATTTTTAAAACCCTGTCGGGTTCGGGATTTACACTTATAAACCCGACCCGACCCGATTATATATGTATATATATTAAATATAATTATTTTGAACATGACATTACTTTTATACCCTTAGTTTTTCACTTAAAATTACCAATAATGATATTGGACCGGAAGATGGCACCGGAAGAGGGCACCGGATACATGTGGCGCCTACGTGGCAACATGATTTATGGATTTTTTAATAGCACAGTTCACGTGCGGGAGAAGTGAGATTAAAAGAGGAAATTTGAAAATTTGACCTCGGGGTATGCGAGGTCTGCAACAGCACAGTAGCTTCTCATTGATTGAACCAAACCCACTCCATCTCTCTCTTTCTCTCTAACCCTTCCTCCGTCCTCTCACTGCCTATCTCTCACTCCACCATCGCCGACGACGCAGTGGGGCTGGCGGTGACGTGCTCCAGCAGGGAATGCGCCGGCGGTGAGGAAAGATTTTAAGCTCCATCGGCCCGACATCGGTGAGTTGCTCCTAATGTTTAATTTCTTTTGTAATTTTCTACATATGTTTTCTATTTGATTCCTTCATTCTGGAAGACAAAACCAGAAGATCCGTGAGAAAAAAAAAAAAACAAAAGGAAAAAAGAAATGAGATCTGAATACAAAATTTCTGCATTTTACTATGAATATGCTTGTTTTCCAGAACATATTAGATGTGCAAAATTGATTTTCAGTCTCCCTGTTTCTATTTTGAACCCTAAATGGTTGCCTCTTTTGTATTATCTGATAAATGGTTATTCTTCTTTAAATTAGTGTTCCACTACATGTACAAAATATATTCTTGTTGGTCCATATTAGCACAGTAATTAAAATTTGGGACCAAAATCCACATTCCTTTTTCCCCCTCTTCTTTTTTTAGCTTGTCATCTTCATTGCCTCTTCTGCATAATAAGACAAACCCTATAATCTAGTCTGCAATCTCAAGATTCCTAAGCCCTTTATATTGCAGAAAGTAATGACTTAGTTGACAGTGAGTTCGTAGTTGAAAAAACATATGGCTCTGGTGATGGTGGAAAACCTGATAATTTTCCTTTCGAGTTGTTTGTGTTTGTACCTCCTCTTAACTCTCATTATATTGGTATTTATTTTTTATTCTTATTTATTTTTGGTAGGCGATGGATGAATTAGATGCAATGCATAATAGTGAAGATGATGCTATATGTGAAGTTGGTGGTAATGAGATTAGTGTGGGTGATTGTGATGATGTAGTTAGTGGTGATGAGATTGAGGATATTGAGGTCGGGAAAGAATTTGACTCCTTAGATGATTGTTACAACTTTTATAGAAATTATGGTCGGCAAAAAGGTTTTGGTGTGTTCAAAGAGATTCTAAACGTGGAGATGATGGAGTGGAGAGATGGGTCACATATACTTGTTATAAAGCAAGGATGAAAAAAGACCGATCTAAGAGTTCCTTGAACCCAAGACTTTTAGTAAAAACAAATTGTAAAGCTAAGATAAATGTAGTATTACAACCGAATGGAAAATTTAAATTGACCACTGCTTGTCTTGAACATAATCATGCATTAAGCCCCACTAAAACAAGGTATATGAGATGTAATAAAAGGTTAGATCCATATGTGAAGAGGAGATTGGAGCTAAATGATCGGGCAGGTATACGAATGAACAAGAATTTTAATTCTTTAGTTGTTGAAGCAGGGGGTGTAGAAAATTTATCATTTGATGAAAGAGATTGTCAGAATTTTATTGTTAGAGAGAGGCAATTAAGACTTGGAAAGGGAGATGGTGCAGCACTCCAAGATTACTTCAATAGGATGCAAGAAAAAGGGAGTGGTTTTTTCTATGCAATTGACTTGGATGATGATAACAGGTTGAGAAATGTATTTTGGACTGATGCAAGGAGTAGGGCAACTTTTGTAGCTTTTGGAGATGTTGTCACATTTGACACAACTTATCTCACAAATAAATATGATATGCCTTTTGCTCCTTTTGTAGGCGTAAATCATTATGGCAATTCTGTGTTGTTGGGATGTGGATTGTTATCCAATGAGGATACCAATACTTTTCGATGGTTATTCGAAACTTGGTTGTCGTGTATGGATAAATGTCCTCCAAAAGCTATAATCACTGACCAGTGCAAAGCAATGCAAAATGCCTTTAAGATTGTATTCCTAGCACTCGTCATCGGTGGTGCTTATGGCATATAATGAAGAAGATTCCTGAGAAACTGAGAGGATATGATAAGTATAAAGCTATTAAAAAAGATTTAAAAATTTGTATTTATGAAACTTTCACCAAAGATGAGTTTGATGATAGATGGAGAGAGATGATTGTCACATATGATCTTCATGGAAATGAATGGCTCAAAGGGTTGTATGCTGAGCGGAGACGTTGGGTTCCTATCTATTTCAAAGACACTTTTTTTGTAGGGATGTCAACAACTCAACGTAGTGAAAGTATGAATGCTTTCTTTGATGGTTATGTGAATTCCTAAACAACTTTAAATCAATTTGTCGAACAATATGACAATGCTTTAAGAAATTAGATTGAGAAGGAAAATAAAGCTGACTATCATTCTTTCAATTCCCAATATAATTGTGTGACTCGTTATGCTATTGAGAAACAGTTTCAAGAAGCTTACACCAATGCAAAGTTTAGCGATTTTCAAGTTGAGTTGCAAGCAAAACTATATTGGCATATCTCAAGTGAAATGAAGGAAGGACCCATTCTTAGGTATAATTTTTTTCTTATTCATTTTTTTATTTATTGTTAATTGAGCTGATATACTTCTCTATGCATATAGTTTTTTTTTTTTTTTTAACTTTATTTTATTTTACCTTTTTTGGTAGGTGTAAAGTGATTGAAGATGTACAGCTTAAATTTACCAACAAGGATGTTGTGTTTGATGTATATCTCAATGACGAGGAAGTTGAAGTGAACTGCTCCTGTCAATTGTTTGAATTTAAAGGGATATTATGTAGAGACTCACTTGCAGTTTTGACTTTAAGAAAAGTAAGAGAGGTTCCAAAGCAATACATTTTGGATCGATGGATAAAGGACATCAAGCGTGAATATACTCATATGGTTAGAAGTTTTGATGGTTTTAGTGCCAGGCCGCATTCAGAAATGCAAGATAAGATGTTCCATGAGTATTTGGAGGTTGCAAATGTTGTAGGGGATTGCCAAGAGAGGTGTGATATGGTGATTTCCAACCTCCGTCACTTAAAGGAGCAATTCCTTTGTTCTGAATTTGTGTGTGCCAGTACTCAACCAGCAGATATTATTGAATCGGTTGGTTTGCAAGTTGTTGAATAACAAAGGGTTGAATTTGCACAACCACCCATTGAAGTACACAGTCCACTGCCAAAAAGACGTAAGGGTCGGCCGCCAGTGAATAGATTAATGCCCCTAAGAGAGCAGTAGATGAAAAAGAAGAAGAAAGCATCCCAAAAAAAGGTATTTTAGGATCAAAGTATTGAAGGGTATTTTTTCAATTATTTTAATTTCAATACGCTTGTTATTTTTTGAAAATGATTTTAAATCTAAAAATTAAATGGTATTTTAGGATCAAAGAATTGAAAAAAGTGGAAGCGAAGCACCTAATGGATTTGCAAGCATGTCAAATGAATACACTGAGGTTAGCAAAAAAGTGTATTGGATATAAAATGTAACATATTATTAATATTATTTCAAACTTGTTTGATAATTTTATATTTACTGGTGATTTAATATTTCTATAGGGTCATATGACACCAATTTGGGCAGATGGTTATGTGATGGGAAACCCAAATTTGCCATACAACTTATCACAGGTTTGGGAAGTTAATGTTTGACTTATTTTCATTTTGTTAAGTTTTGTTTTGTTTTGCATTTTATTTTTCACAAACGTGTTCCTTGGATTTAATATAATAGGGTGTTCTAAGTTAAAATAATGCTAATGGTGGATTGACTGGGTTCCTTCTTAATTTGGGTAATTATGTTCAAAATCCTTCATAGGTAAATAATTTGATCACACTGGGTTAATCAGTTGACATGGTTATTATATTTAAAAATTGATAATTTTTTGTATGGTTTGTGTTTCAGGAATCCATAAATACAAGCATGTCAATTTCAAATATCAATGAAGACCACAATGGATAAACAGATGATTCTCTAGTTCCTAACCCATTTAAAGATGAAACTTCAATTTCACATTGCATAACATGATTTACTGGGATTAATAACTCAGAGTAAAATTTGAATTATGCACACGTAATTGCATTTCTTCAGAATCTCTTATGATTTGAATTTTTTGTGTGTACATATCTGTCCACAAACTAATTTGTTTGTACTTGTGACAATTTAAATATGGTGGGAATTGATAGGTTCTGGTTGTGATTTTGCAGATTGTTGGCCTCTGTCAAACTCTTAATGATGTCCTGGATAGCATGGCAAAGAAGGGCTTAGCCATTCCTGTCTGATAATTTAATACAAGTTGAACATCAATTATCTATTTTTGATTTATTGGTTTTATTTTGTTTTATTAAGATCAAGAGACTTCCTAATGTGTAATGCACTTAGAGGGCAAAAGCACATATATCATAAATGTGATGTCAAAAATAGATGTACATAAATTTATCTGTATTTTGATTCCAAGGGGTGAATTTGTATGTTAAGAACTTGGATGATAGCATTGGTGATGATAAACTAAAGGAATTATTCTCAGAGTATGGTACAATTACTTCATGCAAGGTTATGACATGAGTGGCATGCCATTGCGAGATGCTGCTATGGGACAGCCTATGCCAATTCCAGCTTTGGCAACACCCCTTGTGAATACAACACCTGAACAGCAGAGGACGATGCTGGGTGAAAGTTTATACCCACTGGTGGATCAGCTGGAGCATGAGATGGCAGCTAAGGTGACGAGCATGCTCTTGGAGATGGACTTGACAGTTTTTTGGCTTGCTTGCCAAAAAAAAAAAAAAAAAAACAGTTGGATTACACATTAGGTCCTCTTATTTCTGCTTTAATCTGGACTAAGCTAGTTGATGGAAAAGGGGGAAAAAACAGAGGATATGATCCCCAAACATTTTAAAACTAGTCAATGCAATCACTCAATTACATTATGGGGCTTAATCAATTGTGTAGAAAGAAGAGTATATGACAATAAGTTGACATTCCTTTCACAGGAGCCATACCTACCAATAAATTACTGTTTGAAAAGTTTCTGGCACATCAAGAATTGTGAACTGAGAGAGAGAGAGAGAGAGAGACCAAATTTAATTACATCTCTGTACTCCCAATTCTCATGTACAAATGCATGTAGAGCAGTCCTGGATTATTACAACCAGCTAAGAGCAAATTGATTATGCATCCGTCACTTAAATGGATAATGTTGGTTTCACCAAGGATATGTTAGTGACTAGCCCTACGCAAATTGACTGGAGAATCAAACAAGACTGGATAGATCTCATTATCACAATCAGACATTCATTCCAAATCCAAATATTACATTAATTTCCAAGTCATCCTAATTTCCAAGTCATCCCAAACAATATACATAAATATTGGAAAATTAAAATTCATAACTTAATCACGTCCTTCCTTTCTTGAGGCATATTCCTTACAAATATTTGCATAAATGTTAGCAACCCGCCAAGCGTGGTCCCTTTTTGCAATTGCCATTTCTAATTGATATTTCAATGATATATCATCCACTTGGCTTGGAGGAGAAGTTGAACTTGAGGTGTTGTAGGACGATGTGCTAGATGATGGAAATTGTTGTCTATTTATCCATTGACAATATTCGGAGAAAGCTTTTTCTCCTTCCTCTCTAGTCTTGTATAACATGTGGCTCGCATTTGAAAATTTATCAACTTGCGCTTTGGCTTCATCCCATGTGGCATAAACTCCAGGAGTGTGACCCTTGAAGACGACATATGTTTTTCCCTATTTATTAATGTTCAAATTAAAATCCACTAACATAAAAAAAAAAAAAATGAATAATTCAAATAAGTGTAAGCATTATATAACTACCTTATTGTGGTGGCTCATTTTGGGTCCACAGTGTGCTCAAATATTCAAGCCTAAGAAACTGAAAAAAGAAAAATATTACTAATAATAATAAACCCTTGAGTAGAGAAATAAAATGGTATCAATCCATGGAAACTTATGAAAGCAGCCAAAATTCTGAAATTGACAAACCAGCACTAGAACAACACCTTTGATTAAGCCCTGAGATTTTGATATTGACAGGCCAAAATTGGCACCCAAGTAAGTGATATCATTCCAACGGCTAGCCCTTTTCAATTCGAAAAACAAAAAAGGAAACAAAATTTCATACTAAAACCCTCGTTTTTGTATTTTTCAGACCAAATTCCATTTCCATATAATTCATTTCCGATATCAAGCAGTGCAATGAATCTCAAATCAAAGATTAGTTGTTCATTGACATGCCAATTGTCATGAGTAACAATAATAATAATAAAAAAAAAAATAAATAAATGAACTGCAATTGAAATTTACAAAGGAAGTAAATGCAGGCACTAGAAATTGCATGTTTGTCTCCCACAAGTCTAAACAGTAAAAGCTTGGAAACCACCTAAAAAAGGCACTCTACTGTAAACATGAACTCCCCCAATCCCTATCCTACTTAAATAAAACAACTCCACGCTAAATTGCTTGAAAAACCTAATCCCTACTAGATCACACGAATTTCACCACTTTTAAATTCAAGCAACAAGTATTAGATAAATCAGCCACACTCAAGAAACATGTTTTGAGTTGAATGTGAATATCAAATAACATGTAGATCGAAAAACACATGATGAATCAACTATCAAGAGGGATCCATGAACACAAGAATCATTCCATCCTTCTTGATAGCTAGAAATCACATCAACAAATATTAAACGAACACATGATATACGTGGAAACCCTTTCGGGAGAAAACCACGGGAGAACAAGAGCAATCCACTGTGAAAGAAGAGTTACAGAGATTATACCATACACTCTATCTCACCAACCCATGGCCTAGTGTACTGAGATCTCATCAACTCAGTCCATCGAGTCCTCTTTCTTCCAAGCTTGCTCACCAACTACTCAAGTAGTCTCACTCTTGATGTCTTCATCCAAGAGCCATGAGAATGATCCTATCTCCACAAATGATTCTCACAATATGCATGCAAATTTGGTTTCTAAGGTTCTAATCCATTCTAAGAAAAGTCCATGATCAAATAATGAATATTCAAGCTCAATCTCAATTTAGAAAGTAAAATCAACAGCCCACAAGTGAAGAACCAAAATAGGTCTGAGAATAGAAATGTTTTCTGGCGGCTGAGGTCACTAGAATCTCGAGTGACCTAATCCTTTTATAGTGTGATCAGTAACCAATGAGAAAACAGGGTAAAAAGTAGGCAGAATTAGGGTTTGCACGAACTTGGATCGATCCAGCCAAGACTTGGATTGATCCAAATAGAATTGACCAAAAAACAACATTCTGTAGTTGAGTTTAACTCGAAATTGGATCGATCCAGCCATGGCTTCGATCCAGCTTGGCCAATTTTCAATTTTCAAACAAGAATTGTGATGATGCAAACATGGGATCGATCCAGGTCAACCTTGGATCGATCCAAGTATTCCTAAACTCCCAATTTCCAAAGGTAAACATGGAATCGATCCAGTTCAACCTTGGATCGATCCAAGTATTCATAAACCCTGATTTTACAAGTTTAAGAGGAATATAATGAGTTCTAACCTCCTAGGTTCAATCCTTAGGTCAGTAGGTCACTTACCATCCCAATCCATGGAGATATAGAACCATTTTAGCACAGCTTCACTTGTGATCATCAGTACACATCTATAAATGTACAATCCCAAACCAAGTTTTGAAACGAAACAAGCCAACACACAAACACTAAACCTAACAATCTCCCCCTTTGGCAGTTTCGTGACAAAACTAAAATATAAAACAAGAGAAAAAGAAAATGAATCTAAGAAACCTTGAAACAAGATTCACTCCCCCTCACTTGTACAATTATATAAACAAAACTAAACAGAAACCAACCATGACTGAAGGATCATACATTTCACATCCATCTTGATCTGTTAAACTTGCACACGCTTCACAAACAACCTTATGCAGCATAAAATGAACTGAATAGGTACAGTAGCATATTGACAAAGCATATGTAATATATCAAGTGAAAATAATGCTACAAACATCCATAAAACACCAAATTGTATTGATAAACAAGGATAGTTCAACATTCAGTTCATTTCAACAGATCCTTTCAACAGATAAATCAATCAAGGTTACAAAAACATCCATACACATTCATTTCCCTTGATTCAGCAATAAACAACCTTAAAAACTAAAAAACCTAAAACAAACTAAACAAAAACCCTAAAAAACTCTCCCCCTTTTTGTCACAAACATACAAAGGGATCACAAAGTGGATGGATCAAAACCAAGACCACTGTCATCAAGATGAGGAGAAGATGGTGCAGTATACCCCGATCCGGAAGGAACAACAGAAGAACCACCCGCAACATCAGAACGCTGACTGGTAATGAGTGAAATGAGGTGGTCAATCTTCGCATCAGTGCGAGCTTGACTGAGCTCTAAAGCAGCAATGTGCTGATGAAGACCAGCGATGGTCATGGGGTAAACAGTAGGAGCAGGTGGTGGAGCATCATCAGCATCAACAGGAGGAGCATCCTCATCAGAATCACCTCCAGGAGCAGAGGTATGTCCACGACTGCGATTAATGCAAGCTAGGTCAATGGGACCACGAGTGGGTTTCTCGGGCCTGTCAGAAGGAGACGTCTTCACCCCTAGCTTCTTACAGAATTCTGTAATCATGGCACCGTACGGTAAAGCAGTCTTGATCTCATGTGCTCGAGCCACAAGGAGAATGGTACCCCAACTGAGTTTGGGAAAATTGATAACAGCGCCATTCATGAAAGCATAGTATAATCGAGCCTTCGGGTACTCAAAATGGACACGATTACCCCCGGGAAATAAATTCCACCATAGGATAATGTTCAAGGCACGAAATTCCTCTTTGAGATTCTCTTGAACAAACTTGTCATTCTTCAACCCAGCAGATGTGCAAAGAGTGTGGACAAGAAGGTCATCACTCACGTTAGAATCATTGTCAAAGGAAAAGGCAGGATAATCAGGAGGAGGTAGGGACACATCCAAATAGTCAGCTATCATCTGTGGAGTCACAGTGATAGTCTTCCCTCTAACTCTAGACACAATTTCAAAGGTATCGGTGTTCACAGTGTGGACACCCATATAAAAGCTCTTGACAAGAGAAGGGATAAACAATTTGATGGGTTCAAAAAATCGACCTAATTTATGAAATTCAATCATTTGGATGAAAAGAGTGTCGGTCATACCCTTGGGAATTACTTGACGCTCACAGATGACTGGACGTCTCTCAAAAATTTCCTCCTTAGTGAGCTTTGAATGAGCACGTGAGGGTTCCTCATCCATTGGGTCCTCGGCATGTAGAGGATTTGGAAGATTTTCTTGCTTTTGAGGAGTGAGAGGAACATTCTTCCGCTTCTTCACGGCGGGGGCCTTGCCCTTCCCTTTGGAGGATGAACTCCCATGACGTGAGCCTTCACCACCCGTCATGGTGAAGACCACCACCTTAATCCACCGAAAGCCGAGGCATAGAATGCATAAATCACTCAAGGAAGTAGCCATAATAAGAAGAAATGGATTGGAATGGATGAATAAGGTGCGAACTGAAATAGGCTTGGCAGAGAGAACTCAAAAGGTGTGAGAAATGTGTGAAAAGTGAACTGAATAGTGCGAGATTTAGCCCTAAATATTCAAATTTCTCGAAGTTGGATCGATCCAAGTGAGGTCTGGATCGATCCGCTAAGCTAAACACATGACAATTAGAATGAAAAAACCACTCTGGATCGATCCAAGTTGAGTCTGGATCGATCCAATTTCCCTATACAGAATGCAAGTTTTGAGCCAAATTGATTTGGATCGATTCAGGACAAGGCTGGATCGATCCAAGATCCTTCAATGCAACTTGATGGAAAATGATATGCACTCTAGATCGATCCAGAATAGGGGTGGATCGATCCACTCTCTGAGAAACACACTGAAAACAACTTTTTCATTGAAATTTTAGTTATGGGCACTAGGATGCAAGAAGAATTGAAATATGATGAACAAGAGGCATTTCAAAACTGAATTTGAGCAGGGAACAAAACCTATTGACACATCATTTTTGACAAATTTATAGACCAAGATTCAGACTAAAAAAAAACTGAGAATTTAAGCTACAAACATGATGAAAAACATGGATATGATAATACAATGATTACCACCAACATGCAAAATGGATATCATCACAAGATTGAAGATTGTAATATGAGAATCCAAAGTAGTGAGTGTGTGCAATGGTAAGATCAATTCATATCCATGTATAAATTAGATGATGTAGACTCAAAATGATTTGGAAAATTATGCAATGATTGTTAATATAGAAGTCAAACCAAGTAGGTAAGCACAACTAACTCCTCATCAAGATATCAAAAAGCTGAATAAAGGAATCTCAGAGAATACAGATGAGGATCATGAAACAAGATAATCAAGTATTTTAGTGAGAACTTTTGAGCATAAGCATTACAGCTTTTCAAGACAGGATTTCCAGTCACAGAATTTGAAGAAAGATCAATTCTCTTCTTCAATTTAATTTGATTTCAAGTCAATGGATTTGAGAGAAGATCAATTCTCTTCTTCAATTCATGAGGATATTTCTTTTTCATTTGAAATATGAGGCAAATTTAACCATGACCCATACTTGTTGGGAATGAAGGTATAGAGTGAGAATTCCCATAACCTAAGATGATGTGGATACTTGAAGAGAAGGTAGTAAAGTCTACTTATAGGTCAATCTGTATCACAAATACATAGAATAATGTTCATCACATTTGACTTCAAACATCATGAAAATTATATCATAGAATCAACATAATCAAAACCAATAGTGCAAGAGTTTTTCAGATTCAATCACATTGAACAACATACAATAGGGAGATGATATAAAGTGCACATGATAAAACCAAGATCAACTCATATCCAATTTGATTATCATGCATGTATCCTACACTCCAGTAACTTCAATCAATCATACAAATCCCCAATACTGTTCTCAAGTATTCAAATTTGACATTATCAAGAGGTTTTGTGAGAAGATCAGCAAGTTGATTTGTAGATGATACAAATTGCATAGAAAGCACTTTATTTTCAACCAAGTCTCTTATGAAATGATGTCTTATGTCAATATGTTTGGTTCTAGATTTTTGGAAATATTGATTGCACTCTCATTGTCACAAAATACAACGCAATGTATTCAGCTTCAGCTGCTGACAAAGCAATAGAATTTTGTTTCTTACTGTGCCAAGACACCAAGGAATTTCAAACATAAAAGCAACCTCCAGAGGTACTTTTCCTGTCAGCCACATTTCCAGCCCAGTCGGCATCGGAATATGCAGCAAGATTAAGATTGGTATCCCTTGAATACCAAAGACCATAACCCTGTGTGCCACTCACATAGCGAATGATTCGCTTGACAGCATGAAGATGAGACTCTTTAGGATTGGACTGAAATCTAGCACAAACTCCAACACTATATGAAATGTCAGGTCTACTTGCTATAAGGTATAGCAAGCTGCCTATCATGCTACAAAATAAGGTTTGACCGACATCCTTTCCACTTTCATCCTTGGAAAGTGATTGTTATGCAATCATGCAGTTTATTGTGTGTTAATATAGTTCATTTTGGTTAGTTTTAGTGCACATTGGTAGTGTAATATAGTGGTTTATATTGAAGCCATTATTTTTGACCTTGCAGGATAAATGCATTTTCGTTGAGTTTCAAAGAGCCTAAGGAATGCAAGGAAAGTTTTGAAGCAAGTTGAGACTCGTTTGTCAATTCAAAGCTGCTAGAAAAGCTTAACTATCGATAATTACATATATAATTATCGATAGTTCCCTCAATCAGCTGCAGCAAAGTTCGAGTTTTAGCCCTGCCAATAGCTTTTATCGATAATTACATATGTAATTATCGGTAATTGATTCAAAAGATGCCAGCCTCCATTTCCAGCATACAAACATTATCGATAACTGCATGATGAATTATCGAGAGTTATATCATTAAATCAGCAATGCCCATTCCAGAAGAAGAGAGTTATCGATAGAAGCATTTCCATTATCGATAATTGTATTATTGATGCAGCCTTGAAGTTCTTAGTTTGCAGCACTTATCGATAGGCATAATCTAATTATCGGTAATTCAAGTGGTGCTGCATTCCAGTGTTTTTGTTGTGTGAAGCCATTATCGATAGTGACTACCTTTCATTATCGATAATCAAGTGATTTTAATTCCAGCCCTGTACCCAGTCCAAGACCATTATCGATATCTTTTTCTGCAATTATCGATAATGATGTGAAGTTTTTGATGTTCCAGTTTCCTGCAGAGGACAATTATCAATAATGGTATTCCAAATTATCGATAATTGCTGTTCGTAAAGCCTAGTCAGAAGAGCCATTACCGATAATTGTATTCCTAATTATCGGTAATGGGCGCCGCCTTAGCCAAAATATCTCAAGTTTTTGACTTTTTGAAGGGTAAAATTGTATTTCTTAGCTTTTGTATATAAGCAAATTTTGCTCTTATGATATATGTAATTTTCTTTCCTTAACATAGAATAGAGAAAATGTTTTTCTTTCTTCCTTCTCCTTAACTTAGATAGGTTTAGTTCATGTTTTAATGATAATTTAATCTTGTAACTGTGGTATTATTTTGTTTTAATCTGTAACAAGTATTCAGTTTAATTTATTTTCAGTTTCTTAAAGTTAATTTTCTATATTTTTTTAGTTTAACTTATGTTTTGAATTTTAATTGAATTTTCTTTCAATCATTATGAGTAGCTAATTATCATCTGGAATGAAGAGGGATGCTTGATTTATATCTGATGTATTAGTTCTTACAAATAACTTAACTAGACAAATTTGGATATTCATAATAAACATGAAATTTATATAATATCCATAAGGAACTGTCAGCTTTTACCATATGTTGACAGGAGTGCTTGCCACAGGTAGTTCTTAGCAATAAATGCGTTCCAAGTGTATGATGTCTGCATTAAATTGTTGTTTATGATGAATATCCTATTTCTTGAATAGTTGGTTAAAAAATATTGTAAAATTTTCCATTCAGATCACTCTTCAGTGTAACTGTGATGAATTAATACTAAAGATATAATTGAGTTGAACTCTGAATTCCAGTTTGTTTATATTTCAGTAAGATTATTAACAATCCTTGTGTATTTTACACAAAAATCAAATCTCAAACCACCCATAAATTTTCTTTCTTTTATCTACTCTAAACAACTTTTGGGAAGGATTTTCTTGATTCTCTATGACCGCTTATCTCTGTGGACACAACCATGGACTCCATGAAATATTATGCTTGCAACGGTAGATCGTACGCTTGGGATTGAATTGCACTTTATACGCGCAAGCATTTTTGGCACCGTTGTCGGGGATTGGCAACAATTGAGAAGCAGTCAATTCTGAAGTAGCTAGAGGTAACTTGCAATTTCATTGCAAGTCCGGTAAGTTTCTTCACTTGGTAGTTGTTTAACCATTGTAATTATCATCAGAGTGCTTCTTCTTAATTAGTGCATGTCCAATTGGATTCGAGACGAATTCAATAGACTTGTAAGAGTTAATCAAGAGGACTCAGTAAATAGAAGTTCCAATTTCTCTGTAAGTAGCACACTTGAATCGTTCCCAATGGAATTTCCCCATATGGAGAACCCTCATTTCGATCCTGAACAAGTTATTAATTCTCAAAATGCTGATAGAAGTGGAAGTGGAAGTGGAATTGGAAATAATACTGGTATAGGTAATGGGCAAAATCAAGCTACCAATGGTCAAAAATTTTAATGTACCACCTCAGGTTGTGGGAAGGGTAGTTCATAATCAATACCCTCAGTACCAAGCCTTACATCAACCATTGGCCCCTCAGCGAAGAACTCTTAGAGAAACTCTTAACCCTCAGAGATATTCTCTGCCTAGTTGTATCGTGCTGCCTCGTGACGCAGTAGAATTTCCTATAAAACCTGATATGGTGAGACTCCTACCCCTGTACCATGGGTTTGAGTCAGAGGATCCATATGAGTTCATGCATGACTTTGAAGAAGCATGTCGTACAATGCTGTATACTGGTGCACCACACGATATAATTTGTTTGAGGATGTTTTCTTTCTCTCTTAGAGACCTATCTAAGAAATGGTTGACGTATTTTAGGGAGAACACTATTTTTTCATGGACTCAATTGCAACAACAATATTTTGATAAATTTTTCCCACCAGAGAGGACTAATGCTTTAATGAAGGCATTGCAATGTTTTACACAGAAAACCAATGAATCTTTTGCCAAAACTTGGGAACGATTCAAAAGTTTAACTTATGCAATTCCTCATCATGGTATGGACCAAAGCCAACTCATAAATTATTTTCATCAAGGTTTATCTTCGGATACCAAAATGTTTATTCAAATGATGAGTAATGGCATGTTTTTCGAAAAGAGTCCTGAAGAGGCTTGGGATCATTTGGATTTCATTTCTGCACGAGCACGTGATTAGGAAGTTAATACTATCCCAGAAATGTCTCGAAACCCAACAGCTAGTGGTAAATTTACTGTAAAAGAACCAGATGAGACTCAAGCTAGATTAACTCAATTGATAAAGAAAGTAGAAGCCTTAGAAATGAAGAAAGTAAATGAAGTTTCTACATTACTTGTTTCTAAGGAAGCTGAATTCTGTAATTTGTGTAATATACAAGGGCATTCAATTGATGATTGTCCCTCGTATCCTACTTTCAAAGAGTCTTGTAATGACCAAGCCAGTGTAAATGTCATTTACCAAGGTTCACAACAGAAAGTTTCAAATGTTCCTTATGGAGAGACTTACAATTCAAACCGGAGAAATCATCCAAATTTCAAATGGAGAAATGAAAATGCAGGTCCTTCACAAGGGAATTCACAGCAGTTCCATCCACATCAGCAACAACAGCAAGGATATTACCCTCAAGGGCAATTCCAGACTCATCCAGGTAATGCTCTAAATTACCAACCTCAAGCACAAGGGTTTCCTCAAAACCCAAATGCTAATTTTGCACCATCTCAGAATCAAGCGAATTTTGCGCCTTAGCAAAACCAGATAAATCCATCTATTTATCAACCTCCACACAAAAGAAACTTGGAAGATATTGTTACTCAATTTATCCAAAGTCAGAATGTTTCTAATACCGATCTTCGTAATTCTGTCAATGAGTTGAAAATGCAGGTTTCTAAACTTAACACTTCTGTAGGTATTCTGCAGCAGGAGAAAGGTAAGTTTCCTACCCAATCCTTCAAAGCACCTAAGGGACAAAATAATGTTGATTCAGTAGGTACTAGCGAGGGAAATGTTGAACAAGTTCAGGCAGTCACCACTCTAAGGAGTGGTAAAACAGTTGATAAAACCATCTACCCGAAATTAATTCAAAATGAAATTATTTTTTATTCTAGTCCACAAAAGATGGGGGATGAGATACAAAATGATTTACCTGAAATTGGACATCAAACTCCTAAGGAACATGAGGAGGAAAAAGAATCCGAAAAGGTTGCTGAAAAACTTTATACTCCTCCTGCACCTCTTCCTCAAAGGCTTAGAAAGTTCAAGAAACCTACTGATAATACTGAGATTTTGGACATGTTTAAGGAAGTAAAAATCAATTTTCCTTTGTTAGAAGCTATCAAAAGAGTGCCGGCTTATGCAAAATTTTTAAAAGATTTATGCACTCAAAAGAGAAAAACAAATGTTCCTAAGGATGCTTTTATGACTGAGATAGCCAGCTCTATCTTGAAAGCCAATACTCCACCTAAGCTTAAAGACCCAGGGTGCCCTACAATTCCAATTGTGATGGTGATCGTTCTACGATTTTGTCTCTTTTCTATGCATTTTGCTGCCCTATTTTAGCATTTTAGTTTAATATTTGTGCTCTGTTAGTTTATTTTAGTGTTAATGTGTGTTTTGTGCTTTTTGTAGGAATTAACCCCAATTCGTAAGAGCTTGGTTCAAGGAGGATTGCATGATAGGAGGATGGTTTGAGATGGATTTAATGTGCCAAAGTTGAAAGAAAAGTGCTTGAAGCCATTTGGAGACTTTTGGAGTTGTGCAGTTTTTTCCCGACGAAAACTTCCAACTTCAAATGGTCATATCTCCCTCATCCGGACTCCGATTTTGACGTGCGACCTATCGTTAGAAATTTTGGGAAGTCTAGTTTCTGAATTGGGGAGGCTCATGAAGAGTTACATAGACACGTCTATCGATATATGTCATTTATCTATCGATAGGTGACACGTTCTGTTCGGCGATTTCATTTGTTCGACTTCTTTATCGATAGGTGAATGACCGCTATCGATAGAGAAGTCGTAAATTCGACGAATCTGAGTCTTTTCCTTGTAAATAGCTTGCTTTTGAAGGGCTTAAGAGTCTTTTGACTCCCAAAGGTTTTGGGGGAGTATAAATAGCATGCTTTGGGGCAGATTTGAGAGAGTAGAGTGTAGTTAGGGTTTTCTAGGATTTTCTTAGCATTTTCTTGCCATCCAAACACTTCTAAATCTAGTCTAAATGGCTTATGATCGAACTATGTGGTGGAGGAGCGCTCAAGGATCGCCGATTTACTGCATGGGCGGCTAGGTCACTTGGTGATGGGGTTTGGAGAAGGATTTTGGTGAGGTTTTTAGTCGCCATTTTGTAATTAATGTTATTAAATGTTGGGATAGACTTGTATTTGAGAGCCTTGTACTTTAAACCGTCTTTATCTCAATATGTTTTAGTTTTCTGTGATTGCTATTACATACAAATACAAGTGGTATTCACTTTAATGAATGGTTGAGTTAATGATGGTTTGATTGTTAGCATAGGGTATGCATTATCGTTAAGATTTTGATAGTCTATGGCTTATGATTAATCGTTATACACTTGATCATTCATATCTTTTTGGATAACCTAATCTTGTAGTTTGGGTATCCATTATCCCATATTCAATAGCATTTCATATTACAAATGGTGATTACTGTCTTGCTTTAATCCGAACCAACCCCGTTACCATTCTCCATTTTCATTTTTCATTTTAATATAGTTTACTTGTGTTCTTAATTACCAATTAGGAAACCAATCAACCAAACCAATCTTTTAAACCAACTCTCACTAGAATAGACCTCTTTTTGACTACCTATTTGAATTAACAAACGTTCTCTGTGGACGACCCGCACTCATCCTGACTCTACGAATTGAGGTTAAATTTCCGTTGAGTGTGGTCTTTATAAGTTCTTTTAAATCTTGGCGCGTGGCGAGGAATTAACCTCACTCGCTGTGGCGCGACCAAATTTTGGGTGAACATAAAATTGAGCATGCACTTATCAATTTTGGAGCAAGTGTGAACCTAATTCCATATCATGTATATCAACAATTGGATTTAGGGGAGTTGCAACCAACCTCGATCAATCTCCAATTAGCAAACCGTAGTGTGAAACGGCCTGAAGGGATTGTAAAGGATGTTATAGTGCAAGTCAATAACTTCTATTTCCCTGTGGATTTTATTGTGTTAGAAACTCAGCCTGTACCAGACTCAGGGATTCAAATCCCAATCAACCTAGGGCGACCATTTTTGGCTACTTCTAATGCCATTATTCATTGTAAAAATGGTGTTATGCAAATCTCTTTTGGAAATATGACAGTTAACTTAAATATTTGCAATGTGTGTAGGCAAATGGAAGAAAATGATGATGCTGAGGATAATCAACAAGTAAACTTGATCGATACTGTTGTTCAAGAACACTTGGAACTTCTCTCTGAATTGAATTCTGAAGATGAGAGTGATGATCTGGTAAAGAATCAGGGTAGTGAGGTAAGTATGAAAGATAAGGTGAATTTTAATTTGTTTTTTTTTAAATCATGATGAAGTGATGGAGGTGAATGGTTGGGTACCTCGTTTTGAGGAATTACCTCCATCAGAGGAAAAAATTATTACCATCTTCTGTTGAACCACCAGTGCTAGAGTTGAAAACTCTACCAGTTGACTTGAAATATGCCTTCTTAGGAGAAAATGAAACTTTTCCTGTAGTTGTCTCTTCTCTCTTGAAGACTGACCAAGAAATCAAATTGTTAGAGGTGCTAAGAAAACATAGAACTGCTTTAGGCTGATCTATTGCAGATCTTAAAGGAATAAACCCTATTGTATGCACCCATTTTATAAATCTTGAGGAAAATGTTAAACCCACTCGCCAGCCTTAGAGGCGTCTTAATCCCATCATGAAGGATGTTGTTAGGAGAGAATTATTAAAATGGTTGGATGTGGGCATCATTTATCCAATTGCTGACAGCAAATGGGTAAGTCCAATTCATGTTGTTCCTAAGAAATCTGGAGTAACTGTAGTGACTAATGAAAAGGGGGACTCAATTGCTACACGCACCACCACTGGGTGGCGTGTATGTATAGATTATAGGAAGTTGAATGAGGCCACTAGGAAGGATCATTTTCCACTCCCTTTCATTGATCAAATCTTGGAACGAGTGGCAGGGCATGCTTATTATTGTTTCTTAGATGGATACTCCGGTTATAATCAAATTGAAGTTGCTATGAAAGACCAGGAGAAAACAACTTTCACTTGTCCTTTTGGAACTTTTGCTTTCAAGAATATGCCATTTGGCCTATGTAATGCTCCAGGTACATTCCAAAGATGTATGATGGGAATATTCAGTGACATGGTAGAGAAGATCGTCGAGGTATTTATGGACGATTTTTCAGTTTTTGGTGATTCTTTTGAGGACTGTTTGACTAATCTTGAAAAGGTTTTGCTCCGTTGTAAAGAAAAGAATCTTGTTTTGAATTGGGAAAAATGCCAGTTTATGGTAGATCAAGGAATTGTCCTTGGACACATTGTGTCAAAAAGGGACATTGAAGTAGATAAGGCAAAAATTGAGTTAATTGCTAAGCTACCTTCCCCTAAAAGTGTTAAAGACATCCTATCTTTTCTCGGGCATGCAGGTTTTTATAGACGGTTTATTAAAGATT
>JAESVK010066124.1:0-10239 GCA_017140935.1 Hamamelis virginiana
CTTGGTGAAATTTATTGCCACACTTTGATTGTCCTTGCCAGGCTACTACTTCCTTAGCTTGCCGTACTTGACTTGACTTGAGTTAAATAATATAATAGTTTGAGGGTAAAGTTCCGTTGAGACATAATTTTTATTTTTAATTTAACACGCGGTTTGTAAAATTCAGCGTGGGATAAATATTTTGAGAAACCGACCGCTGGATTAATTAGGTATATATTCTGCTTATATACATTACTTATGTCAAAAATCACATTGATCCAACTGTTGGTTTTTCAGAACACCAACTGTTATAGTTTCACACAGTTTTTTATAGTTTATTTTAAAACGATGACATTTTTAGAAATGTAACCATTAGATCAATGTGATTTTTGGTATATATGATGTGTATAAACATAACACCTAATCCAATGGTTGATTTCTCAAAATTATCTAATCTATTTGAGTGATGATCTAGGTCACTTGAGTGATCTAATTGTCATTTAAGTGTTTACTGATTTTGGTTGTCAGCAAATGTAGACTAGATCATAACTTTCAATATATATTCATTTGAAGTTCTTTGATTCTACCTCTTAATTTGATCTTTGCAACGCACACCCATGACCCAACCCACTCTCAATATATGTGTACTCCTCTCAACTTCATCACCGATCATTTCGCTCTTCTTGACTTCAAATTAAGCCTGCATAACTTTTGACCCTCATAAGTCATAATGCTTTAGCACACAATTGGTCCAATGCTACCTCCCACCGCACCTTAGAAATCTTTCATTTCTTTCTTCACTTACCATTAGAACCAATAGTTTCCATGGCCATATGCATGCCTGATGAGTTGGGTTTTTTGCATCAATTGAAAGTCATCAATATGGGACACAATAGTTTCATCGGACATGTTCCGCTTTGGTTAGGCATCCTACCAAAGCTTGAACAATTATTAATTTCTCTACAATATATAATAGTTTCTTAGGTACCTAGCTTTCTAACATCTCTATGCAACATATCTTCTAATTGTTAAAGACAATATATAGTAGTCTCATAAAGAATTTACCAATGTATTCTAACCAACTTTCAGGGACTATACCATCTGCCATCTTCAACATATCTTCATTGCAAATATTTTCTCTCCCAGCTAATAGCCTCTCTGGCAGCCTCTCGAAAGAAATTGGGAACTTAACTACGCTGAAGAAATTAAATCTTGGTGATAACAACTTGAAAGGTATTAGTCACCCCTTTATATTTTGTTTTAATGATGACTTTAGAATTAATCTTAAACAAATATATGGATTAAGAAACTTTTGCTTCTAGCTAGCTAGAATGAGTGGTGGTACTCTTCATGAACTTTATTGTGATATGGTAGAACAGTATAAAGGTTGATCTATCATTTCAAGAAAATGTTTTATGTCATATTTCTACACTACTTTATTTTTTTATTTTTTATTCTTATTGACATGGTGTGGAATGGTCAAGTAGCATCATGTCTTTAACCAAAAATAAAATAAAATTTGAGTAGCACCATTTCGATCAAATCTTTATGCAATCAACTTTTATTTTGTTTTATTTTATTTTTATTATTATCTACAAAGAAAGCCACTTAAAAGGTTGTGGTCCATGGAACGTTTGTATAGAAAAAACTAGAGTTCAACAACATTTTTCAGTCAAAAAACAAATGTCTAACCGAAGGAAGGGTGCAAAATGTCACAAAACAAAACTATAGGGGGTCAATATGTTGCAATTAAAACTATAAGGGTGTAAATTGTAAATCGATGATAGTTGAGGGGGTTAAATAGTAATTTCTTCCTTTTTTGTTATTTATTTGCCTTTCTTATTCTCACTCTTAGTACATGAAAACCTATCAGTTTTTTTTTGTTTTTGTTTTTTTTTTGGTAAAAAGGGCCGGGATTCATATTATTGAAAGCAAATGAAAAACTCAAGGAGGCTTATCAGCCTCTAACAAAGAGCATAATCAGTGAGGTGGATTATCTTTCCACATTGACAAACCAAGACATCTGAATGCAAATTTAGACATGGCATCAGCAACGTACAATTGTTTATTCTAGGAATAGCCACCAATTAATGCACCAAACCAATTTGCTCCACTAAGTGCTTCCAATCATAAATATGTTTTGCATCCCCATCCATGATGACCTATTAATCATCAATTTTTATCTTATTTTATTAAAATAATTACATAATATTATCAATAATTAATTAAATTTCAAAGAGTACTCAAATAGAGATTTTTATTTTTTTGTTCTTTTCTTAACTGTACATTTGCTTAATACAAGCCAGATTGCGCTTTTAAAATGAATAAAAAATAAAGAACATAATTATGCCTAGTACATTTTTTAATTAAAAAATAAAAACTTAAAATTAATTTGATTTATATGGGAGATTGGAAGTTTGAATTATGTACGATAAATGGAACATATTATATACAAATAAATTTAAGTGAGATTGCTTAATAATGTTGTGGAACTTGAGGGGTTTGGGTAGGTTAGAAATGAGAAGGTAATGTTCGGTTGAGGGGCTTGTAGCGTGGCGTTAAGCTTCTCTTAGGCATAATTATGTAATGTTGGGTTGAGGGGTTTCTATGATGCCGTATTCTCTCTTTTGTTTGGTCTTTAAAAAAAAAAAAACAAAAACAAAAACAAAAAAAAAAACAAAAAAACAAAAAAACAGAGGTAGTTTCTGGCCGACAAAGGCCCGTTAAGCACCATTGAGGTATAAAATTACGTGGATGATACATCCATGCGACATTATGTCATTAGTTCCAATACACCACATATCATGCCACCTGGTGTGCCAAATATATGATTGAGCTTCTCCAATGAAGGTGCTTTATGAGGTGCCATTGCCAAAATTTGACATTGGCACCCAAATAGCTTGCTCCAATAGGGTGCTATTTGGGATACCAAATTGTGGAAATGGCAACCCTTGGTGCCAAATTTGGCACCTCAAATGGCACTTGCTATATGTGCTAACTCATACTTTCTCTTCAAAAAGATGAGAAATACAAAAATATAGCATTAATGCCTTGGAGCACCTTGGTGCCAAAATTTGGCATTTTGTGCCATTTGGGGTGCCAAATTTTGGCAATGGCACTTGTTCATTGGAGATGCTAACTATGACCTTTAGGGTACTCAACATCCAAACGTGCAAAAGATATACTGATGCTAGCTTGAACTAATCTTCGATGATCTTTTCAACTTAAACATGAGCACAAAAGGATGGATATGACAAATACTAAAACTTGACTTTAGCAATTTATAATAAGAAATGTTCTAGTCAGTATTTGATA
This sequence comes from Hamamelis virginiana, assembly GCA_017140935.1. Classification (NCBI taxonomy): domain Eukaryota; kingdom Viridiplantae; phylum Streptophyta; class Magnoliopsida; order Saxifragales; family Hamamelidaceae; genus Hamamelis; species Hamamelis virginiana. The sequence goes on from JAESVK010066124.1 coordinate 3,295, forward strand.
ACTTTGATGAAGTCAGTAAATACTTAGATGCCCATTAGATTACTCAGATGACCGAGATCTAACGGTCATCTAAGTGTTGCAAATGCTGACAAGAATATTTTTGAGCAATTAATAGTCCTAACTTTCAACAATCTTTTCAAATTTTTTTTTTTTTAGTTTGAAATTTTATCCAAACTATGCAGTTAAACCTCTATGAAGTCATAATAGTAATCTGTCTTCTCAAATATTTACGTTTGAGTCTCCTTTTCTCTATTACATTCCAATTTAATTAAAATATTAATTATCATTTTTTAGAATTATAAAGTTATAGATAGTAATTTTACTGTTCTATCTAAATGTAGATGTCAATGACCTTAGCATGGAATTAATCATGATGCAAGACACAGCTTATTGTGATAAATTTCTCCTTTGGCAGGTGAAATACCACAAGAGATGGGTAACCTTTGTAATCTCAAGAAATTAGTTCTCGAAATTAACAGTCTGACTGGCTTCATTCCATCCAAAATCTTCAACATCTCAACAATGGAAGTGCTTTCTTTAGCGGATAATAACCTCTTGGGCCAACTACCATCAAGAATTGGCCTTCAGCTTCCCAATCTAAAAGAACTCTACCTGTGGAAAAATCAACTTGGTGGAGTAATCCCTACCTCTATTACCAATGCTTCTAAGCTCTCTCATCTCAAACTCGACGTGAACTCATTCACGGGTTTTATACCCAAAACAATGGGCAATTTGAGACACCTTGAGTTGCTCGGCGTAGCTTATAATTTTTTGACCAGTGAATATTCTTCTACTCTGGAATTGAGGTTTCTAACTTCTTTGACAAATTGCAAATATTTGAGATTTTTATCGTTCTCAAATAATCCTATAGATGGTGTCCTCCCAATTTCTATTGGGAATCTCTCAACTTCTCTAAAGAAATTTTATGGAGGTGATTGCCAAATTAAGGGTCGCATTCCCATGGAAATAGGCAACTTAAGTAACTTGATATTATTAGACCTCGGAGGAAATGAGTTGATTGGATCTATCCCACCAACGATTGGAAGATTATGGAAGCTGCAAGGATTATATCTTCGAGGCAACAAATTACAAGGATCCATCCCATATGATCTTTGTCATTTGAGGAGCTTAGTTGACATGAGTTTAGGTGGTAATCATCTCTCTGGATCACTACCGACATGTTTAGACAATCTTACTTCTCTAGCATCTCTCTACTTGTACTCCAACAAATTAACTTCCATCATACCCCCGACATTATGGGCCCTTACAAATATCTTGAAGCTAGACTTGTCTGAAAACTCTCTAAGTGGATATCTATCACCAGATATTGGAAATTTGAAGGTCGTGATTCTAATAGATTTGTCAGGGAATCAGTTATCATGTGATATCCCAAGCACCATTGGAGGCCTCCAGAATTTAGCTAATCTTTCATTGGCGAATAATAGATTGCAAGGCCCAATTCCTCAATCATTTGGCAACTTGTTAAGCATCGAGTTCTTGGACCTATCAAAAAACAATTTATCTGGAGTGTTACCTAAGTCTTTAGAGGCTCTCTTGTATCTAAAATATTTAAATGTGTCATTCAATAGACTGGAAGGAGAAATTCCAAATGGAGGACCTTTTGCCAACTTCTCGGCTCAATTATTTGTGATGAATGATGCACTTTGTGGTTCACCTAGACTACAAGTACCACCATGCAAACCTGGTACTATTCAACGATCAAGGACAATTGTAAAGTATATTTTACCAGCAATTGCATGCACAGTTCTTATAGTGGCCTTCATATTAATTTTATTAAGATGCCAAAAAAAGAACGTGAGACACTCATCTGAGGATGGATTTTCACCTTTGGTATGGAGAAGAATTTCATACCAAGAACTTCAACGTGCAACTGATGGATTTTGTGAAGGCAACCTACTTGGTACTGGAAGTTTTGGTTCGGTATACAAAGGAATACTTTCAGATGGGATGAATGTGGCAATAAAGGTTTTCAATTTGCAACTAGAAGGAGCATTCAAGAGTTTTGATGCTGAATGTGAAGTGCTGCGTGGTATTCGCCATCGAAATCTTATCAAAATCATTAGTAGTTGTGTCAATATCGATTTCAAAGCCTTGATTCTAGAGTACATGCCTTGCGGAAGCCTTGAGAAGTGGTTATATTCACACAACTACTGTTTGGATATCTTACAGAGATTAAATGTAATGATAGATGTTGCTTCAGCATTGGAATATCTCCATCACAGTTATTCAACTCCAGTTATTCATTGTGATTTAAAGCCCGACAATGTATTGCTAGATAATGATATGGTTGCACACTTAGGTGATTTTGGCATTGCAAAACTCTTAGGTGAAGAAGAGTTGAAGACAAAAACCAAGACCCTAGCCACAATTGGGTATATGGCGCCAGGTGATGTTCCTATCATATAAATCTAATTTATGATTCTTTTTTCTTTAAGTAGAATACTTTAAGATGATTGTCTTATTTTTATTTTTTATTTTTACTACCATGCACTATTGGATATTTTAAGAAAAATACTCATCTCACTTGTAGAGTATGGATCGGAAGGAGTTGTTTCCACAAAAGGTGATTTGTATAGTTATGGTATTCTAATGATGGAAACTTTTACAAGAAAAAAGCCTACAGATGAAATGTTTGGCGAAGAAATGAGCTTGAAGTGTTGGGTAAAACAGTCATTACCTCATGCAATAATTGAAGTTGTAGATGCCAATTTGCTAAGGAGGGATGAAGAACATTTTGTGGCAAAGAAGAATTGCATATCATCTTTGTTGGAATTGGCTTTGGATTGTTCTGTAGAATTACCTGAAGAGAGAATTGATATAAAACATGTCCTAGCTGCACTCAACAATATCAAAACGAAGTTTCAAATCTGCATCAAAGGGACTCGAAATATGTGATGGTCAAGTTTGTTGTATTTTTTTATTTAAGTTCCTACTTGAAAAAAAAAAGTTTAATTTGACAAATATTTAATCTTTTCTCAATGGACAGTTGGACTATATTATAGAAGTAGTGTTATATGTACAAACTGTTTAACAATAATTGAGCATTAAGACATTTGAATTATTGAATGCCCCCTTATTTAACCCCATTGAGGATTCATCAAAGCATGAGTATTTTTTGTAAATTAAAATTAACAATATTGATGCCCCACAAATATTTAATAATATTTAATATTTTTTTTAAATTGTATTGATCTCATGTATTATACTCAATTTGTCATAAGGGGATGGGATATTACAGAATTTGACATTAACACATTAGTTAGAAAAATTGCTCACTTAGAGTCGTGCACAGACATATATCAAGCAATACCTCATGACCATGATTAACCAAATATAGCTTCTTTGCATGAGAGAGGCAGAGAGATGACTTCAATTCTTCTCTGTTGGCATTTGTTTGATTTGAATTCATGCCTTAAGTTGTATGTAATAATTTGATCTGTGAATCCTCTCCTTCAGGCTCCAGGACTTAGCTTTCCTTCTTCTTTAACAAATTGGAAATATTTGGAAATTTTGGAAATAGTATATAACCCCCTAGCCTAAATGGGCTTTATGCTACTTCAATTGGAAATTTCTATGCATTTATTTATTTAAAATATTGATGCATCTAAACCTAAAATAAATTCAAGTAACATTCCACCAAGAATTGGTAATCTGAGCAATTTGGTAGACTTGGTTGAGAACCGTTTGGATTAGCTTTACCTAAAATCACTTTTGGAAAACTATGTCTCCACATATTTCTTTAGAGTTTTTTCGCAACCATCTCTTCACATCAAAATTTTCATATTGGAAGTGATTGTAGCAAAAGCGAAGCGGGTTATACTAGAAGTGATTGTGGCAGAAGTTGGGGGTCAGCTTTGGCCAACCATTCTATCACATCCAAGTCATAAAATGATTTTCATCCCATGCCTTAGATCAAGGCCTCGTTTGCATTAGCTTTTTCTAAAATCAATTTTAGAGAACTATCTCTTCACATATTTCTTTAAAATTATGTTCCAACCATCTCTTCACATGTAAAAATTTTCATACTAAAAGTGAAAATTTTCCCAACCATCCTGTATCTCTCAAATTGTCTAAAAGTAATTATCACCCCATCTCTTAAATCAAGAGAAATTTTGAATTCTAAAAATAATTTTAAAAGAAGAAGCCGATACAAATGGAGTCCAAATTGAATTTTGAGCTCTAAAAATAATTTTAATCCAAGGACTCTCAAGCACTAACCTAAACTTCAACATTATTTTATGTTCTGGACCCAACTACAAAGACCCTTTGCCGTAAGACGACCTCTTGGCTTGGCCGGATTCGGCTTGTAAATATGAGATGCTGACATTAATCTATATATGCCTATATAAAAAAATGTCATACAAAAAGTTAGGAGGTCTTTAAATGTGATCCAAGATCAAAGTGACCAGCACTAACCTGAAGTTCACCATTATTGACTTTGAGCTTCCTTTCTTTGAAACTAGCAATCGGGGTGTTTAAAGAAATCTCTAGAAAGTAGTAGACATATATCATCTAGAAGATTGTAGAGTCTTGGAATATTAAGAATTGTATGGAGAAAAGAAAAGAAATAGAAATATGTGAGTGCATTAGTGAGATAAGTATGTATATAAAAGGAGATGTAGTGATGCAATCAATTGTATCAAAAAGTTATCAAGAAATACAAGAAACCGACATTGAGTAGGAGTCATTATCAACATTCTAGGGAGCTCTGTACGGCTCTATATATAGCCATACATCTCCATATATCTCAACATCTTCATATTTTCTATATCTCCACACACACACACACACACATATATACGTTAAAAATATGTCATATAAATTTTCTACAATGTATTTTCCATAAACTAAATCATATTTTTGTTTATATCACTTCCGCTGCCCACCCCAATACATGCAGGGCGTGTGCCTCAATGGCTTGTAGCACTCTAATGCTTCTAATAAAATTAGCAATTTAGCACTGTCAAGGAAAGTTGGGGCCTCAATATGGGCAAGCCTCTACAGCACTTAGCTACAATGGAGAGCAGAATGGGTCACAACTACTCACAACATGTGCGTTCAAACCGTGGAAAATCTGTAGGTGCAGCTAGCTAGCCTGTTGGCTATTAAAGTCTCTTGGTGGTTGTACCAAAGATTTGGGTTCGAGTCCCACCTTCATCAAGGTGGGGAAGGTTTAAGGGGAATGAGAGTGCTACTTCCTATTGTGTAGCTCATTATAATTAAGCCCAATGGACTTCTTGGCAAATAAGGAAAAAAATAAAAAATAAAAAATAAAAATGCAGCAAATCCAGCGTATCCAGCTCAACAAAGCACCAGGCCTAGTAAATTATAAAAACACCCTACATTAGGATATACATTCAACAATATATATATATATATATATATATATATATATATATATATATATATATTGGCGTTAAAAGTATTGTATCAGAAAACCCAAAATTTAATGTTAATTTAAAAAAAAAAAAATACAAAAACAGAAAAAGTTATTGAAGTTGGTTTTGATTTAAAATTGAAATACAGTATGATAATGTTTGGCTAATATGTCTTTCTATTGGGTTTTATTTTTGTGGTGCTACTATTGTATTTCAGTTTGTAATCAAGTGGGTTCAGATGGATTAGCTTTTGAGTTCTTTGGTCTGAAGCTTTGAGTATATTTGGGTGTTTGGAGGGGTTCTTGTCATTGGCTCGTATTATATATGCTTGATGGTAGCATTTTAAAATTGAGCTCTCTGTCTGCTGGGGTGTGCCTCTGTTTGAATTGTAATTCTTGGATCTTTTGATGGGTCTTGTATATATGGGTGCTCTTTTGGAGCTCTCAGCTAGGTTGGCGGTTTCAGCATGGCTGCTCCTTGGGGTTTCAGCTTAGTAATGTCGTGTTGTTGTTTGGATTTCTTTGGTTTTTGTGTTGTGCAAATTATGGGTATGCAGATGTGTTAATAGGTTCTGTTCTGGTTTCTCTTTTTATCAGAATCCGATGATGGTTTTAGTTTGCTTTAAGCTACTATGGTCCTAGATACGGATGGATTGTTAGGCTAGCCTTTATGTTTATGTTGAATCTGAAGAGGATGATTTCTATATGAAACTATGGAGGAAGGCTCTAGGCGAGATTGAGAGGGGTTTACTGTACAAAATGCTATTTGGTTGTTATTGTCTATGTCTCAAATGGGGTTCATTGGGGTTGTTGATTGCAGGATGAGGAATTGAAAATTTTATGAGCTTTTATGGATGGAGGGTTGGTTGTGGAGTGGTAATGGTCTTTCTATGACTCTTTTATGTTTACTGGGAAAAAAAAAAGTAGGCCTTCATCTTGGTGGCAGCTGAGAGTCTGATGGTTTGCTGTGAGTGAGGGTCGAGGAGATATTCTAGTATTTTCAATTGATCATGGGGCTTCATCTTGGATTTAGCCGTTATTATCATCTGGTGTTGCAGTATAATTGAGCTCGGCAGCTGTATTTGTGCTTTGAGACCTTGGCCCTAAGTCAGTAAGGCTGGGTATGCCTTTGTCACTTTGATTGGTGATTGATTAATGTTTGGCTGGTTGGTTTTGTTGCATAATCGTTATATCGCTTATGTGTTTCAAGCTCCTGAATGGTCTTATTTGCTTGATTGTTTGGGTGGGCTTCTTTTGGTGCCTAAACTGATTTGTTTAATCTATCAATCCATCTTTGCTTGTATAAGGAGAGGATAAGGATGTTTGATGATGAGAGGATTTTGTTTCAGATTCAGTGTCATCTTTAAGAGGTTCTCAGTGGTTTTGTTGCAAGCCAGGTTCTTTTGATGTGTCAAAAGGAAAGCTCAAAGCTAAGAGGATATGTTTTGTTTTTTCTTTATCTTGTTTATAGGGGATATGCTCTGTTCTTGATTTGTGTAGTTGGTCTTGTTCTGATTTTCTTGGGGGATTGCTAGGTTGATGTGTTT
>JAESVK010066127.1:0-26672 GCA_017140935.1 Hamamelis virginiana
ATTAAGAAGTTATTTCTTTAGCTAAGAAGGGCGTGTACATGGCTAAAAAGTATATACATAGCTAATGCATTAATATACTTTCCAATAGCTGGCCAGGTGCAGCAACCATATTAGGATAATAGGCATATCCTTGCTAACTAAGATAGATATGTCATAATGTCGCACCATACTGCTTGTTCCCCATGGGATCTCAATATGGCTCTTATGAAAGACACTGACTAAATCTTTGGAGTTCTGGTTCACCCAGTGCTGAAAGAGTTTGTGCTGAAATCCAGTGCAATAATCTTATGACAGTTGATGCATTTGTACCACAGTTAGAGCAAACTTAAATGACAATGATCATGTTCCTCCCATAGGCCAGACAGACCTCAAGTAATGGCAGGAAAAACAGCCTCCTAGCCTGAATTAGGCCAGAAAATTTGTAATTGTACTCAACTACATTTGGAATGACATAAAGGAGCATAAACAAAAGAAAGCAACTCCTTCAATGAATCCTGCCAATTAGTGGACAAACATTCTGTACAAATAACCATTCAGAGAGATTACTATAACTAGCTCACTTTGCAGGCTCATTTCATAAATGTTTAATAAAAGGTTCTAAGCTGGCTTGATACCAAAAGCAACCATCCTTTCTCTGGGCTTAGGATCAGCTACATAAAAGATAAGACTCTAAAATGATACAAGCTTGGTCGTTCCTCATCAAAATCAATAAAGAAAAAGAAACAATCATATAAACAATAGAAAGTTATTTCCTTGGTACTAAGTGGAAGGTCCCAAGTCAGATTCCAAACAACAAATCCGCCAACCACTCAGGGTTTTTCTAGGTGTTGACTGATGAGGAGTGGGCTGTGGCCTTACCCGTGTCCAAGGATTAGTCAGGCCAAAAGTCAAGATAACTCACTGGCTATTGAGCCACATGATAAATCATATCATATGATATGTCATAATATATAGTTCTAATTTCTTCACATTGGGCTCCATGTCAATGTAGGATAAAGTAACAAAATTGTTAAACCATTGTAGCCAGAAACATCTAACTGTATTAAAAACAGCTTATAACATTTTGAAACATTTAAGAGGTGTGCTGTTGTGTCCTAGCATTATGTTTAGTTGAAATCTTTAAATTATCCTTCCTATCTTAATTCTAGTCCTTTCAGTCTTCCAGTTGTCATTTTGGAGCATTTTGACCCTTAAGGGATTGATCAACTTGGTTAAACTTACTGAAAGGAATATATATATATATATATAAAACCATTTTCTTTCTTTCCCTCTAGAAGTTTCAACAGAACACACTTTGTTCTGACCAAATAATATGAGTAGCTATCTTCTTGTACGCTGAACATTCTGTCTGTCTCCTTAAGCCACCTTCTAATAATGGATAAATAAGGATTTGGTAGTTTGGCTGATTCTTTTATTTATGTATTGTATAAACTGAATGCATAAAAGTGGTCAAAGGTAAATGTACTATTGAGATGGTGTACTACACCCTAAATATATACAAGTTCTTAATCACCAAGCCCGTTTATTCAGCATTCATGGAAATCAAGTAACCTTGACTTCAAATATAATCTTTGTCCTCTTGTTGTGAGAATTTCTTCTTCTTCTTTTGAGGCAAATAAACTTCTTTGCCATTAAATTGGGATGTGGATTACAACTGTATTGAATACTTTTCCCTTTTATGTTATTTGCAGAGAGTGTGGATGGAGGAACAACGATTCCCTGCCAACATGTGAAGACCCATGTGTTGTTTGTTTGGAGAGAAAGTGCACAGTTGCTGCAGAAGGTACATTCCCTTGAAGATTTTCCAAATTATCAAACACAAGGCTTCTACTCTTCATCTCTTAGTAGTTAGAAATAAGATAGCCAAACTCCTTGAATACACAGAATTCGGAATGAATTTAAGTCTGAATCCTCAATACAAGAAAGTGAATTGGATGTGAGCAACACAGTAGCAGTGGCAGGTGGTGGTGGGAGTGGCAATGTAGCAATGATGGTGATAGTATGTTTGTGTTGTGTATTAGCAGTGCAGTGCATTAGGGGGCATGGATGGTGAATTGCTAATTGTTCTGCCATGCAGTGTAGTTAGGTGGGTGGTAACTCAAGTGGTGGTGTGTTTGGTAGCAGCTGTGGAAGCGGTGGTGCTGTAGCCAAGGTAGTTGCAGGGGTGTTTCTCTGGCAGTTGCATTGACGGTTTTGATTAGATTTTATAAGGATTACAATTAAAAATCTTAAAATTTAAAATTTCCCAGGTGTTATTTAGTAAAAAGCAAGTAATACACTAGCCCTTAGGTTATGGGTATAACTAAGAAATTATAAGGTTCATGAATGAATTGGTGAGGTTGAAGCTAAAGATTTTGCGATTGAATTACAATGATAAACCTTTTGGAATGAAACTTAAGAAGCTTGAACAACTCTTGGCTCATAGCTTATTTCAATCAGTTTTCACAACTAACTGTGTCAACTGCTAACAGGTTTCAATTTTAACAATGCATAGTATCTACTTAATTATATTGGATATCTTTAATCATTAGTTTGCAAAGTTGCTAATTTATTTCTGCACTTCTGACAACTACTGTGTAACTATTGTTGCTGCTTTTGAAATATGATTTTTCATGCCTACTTTGTGTGTCCTTCTTGTCATATCATTGTGACTTCATAAAGACAGATTCATCTGTAAACTAAATGGGGCTTACTGTTCTACTGAATTAATAGATCTCATTTACAACAAAGTGAGATTGAATAGATGAAATATCAACAATAACTGGGATTGAAAAATAGTTGAGCCATAAACACGGATGAGTTCACTGACTGTTGGCCTACACTGCATGTGCTTTCTGTTTCAATCCCACATAATAATAGTAATAGTAGAGCCATGTTCAACTTACTACTCATCCATCCATCAAAAAGGAAAAAAAAAAAGAGAAAAAAAAGGAAGAGAAAATAAGCGAATGGAAAGAACAAGAATTCAAAATAGGAGGTTAATATTAAACATTGAGATAACGAAAATAACCCTTAGTAAAAACATTAAGATATTTGTTTGATGATGGAATGTGATTTTCCAAACACTGTAAAGAAATTCTGAACTTTTTATGTCCAGAGTAATTTGGCATTTTAGTGAACCATGCAGGTTTATTGCATATATTTTAACAGTTTGTGTATCCTACGTCTTGTCAATAATTCTCAAACTGTTTGTGAGTCAAATGAAACATGTTTTATTTATCCAGAACAACATGTGTTTCTTAATGGGAACTGCTGTGTAAGTTGGATTGCTATCTTTTGACTAATTATTCTGAGTGGCTAAATGTTTGGAGATGTGATCTTAAATACCTTGGACAAGGAACTAAAACAAAAGGCTACCACATATGCATGAACTTTTGGTGAACCCAAGTTCAATGACATAGCAACTCTCTATCTTTATTTCTTACTGAATTAGTCCCAACTATCTTTTTGTCGTTGCAGTAGGCTTTCCAGATTTCATCCATTATATTCCTTTATATAGTGGAGTTTTGTTCTTGGATATTGATTTGTTGGGATCACTGCAAATATTGTAGTTTTGGGGGAGGAGGTTGGATGGAGACCCACTTGGGTTTGTTTGCTATATGTGTAGATATTGTAGTTATTGCCTTTCACAGGAGAAAATTTGGAAATGTTGTAAATATAGAGGAAACTCTGCCGGATTTTCGTCTCAAAGATGAAAACAAACACATGGATGCTGTGATAAGAAAAATGACATTTCTCAGTTTTAACTAATTATTAAATAATTCACTTTTGTGTGTTATAGAATATCATTGGTGTTGACATGTTTATTTATGGTACTTAATTAATTTGCATTTCTATGTTTTTATGTAGGCTTCTACCGCATTCGAAGACAATCATTGTTGCACGATTGATGACATTTATTGCTGCCTATAGAAACTTGTTTTCAATTTTTTTGGGAACTTATGGATTGGATATGTAATTGGATTGCCATTTAATTTCTTATATTTAACAATCTTGTACATGTGTGAGAACGGATGTGGGGTTTTGGTGTAAAGATCATTATTTTAATAGAAATATTTTATTATTATTTCCAATAAATTGTGTTGAATGGATGATTGAATATATATATATATATATATATATATATATATATATATATATATATATATAGTAGCAGTACAGGAAACGGGTGAAGATTAAACAAACAAAAAAAAGAGTCAATTCAACTTTTTTGAGGACGGTTTGTAATTGTCCTCAAATTTAGATTTGAGGACGGATATCAACAGTCCTCAATATAGAAGGATTCGAAGACAGTTCTACACCGTCCTCAAAATTGAGATTAGAAGACAGTTTAAAACAGTCCTCGAAAAGGACATATAAGAAGACGGTCATAACCCGTCCTTAAATTGAAGACATTAGAGGACAGCTGAAAACCGTCCTTGAAAGTTTTTATTTAAGGACGGTGATAAACTGTCCTTAAAATGAAGGCATTAGAGGACGGTTTTTAACTGTCCTCGTATGTAAAGCATTAAGGACGGTTCAGAAACTGTCCTTGAATAAAAGATGACAGTGGATAAGAAGACACAACCTAAACCGTCCTTAAATACTTTTGAGGACGGTTTTTAACCGTCCTTATAGCCTTTTTTGGGGTAGTGACCTTACATTTACCTTTACCTTTGTATGATTGTGGCACATTAACTCATTCCTCTTTGGATTCAGTAACATCAACCCCCTAGGCATAATTTTTGCCACATTTTATGCATAACTGCTTCATAATATCAGTAATAGGCTTCGAACCAGTAAAAGCTAATGGGTGTCCAGTAGCTGGAAACTCTGCCTCAGTTTCTGCTTTGGATCCGATTATTATGCCTTGTGTTTGAGGAATAAAGTTCAAACTTCTCTTAAACTTCTTTGGTGGCATTTCAGCATCATGCATTTCTACATGTGCTTCCCTCATCACAGTGTTAGATCCTTAAGATGAAAACTGAGTATCACTCTACTTTGATTGCTTCGAATGAATTTCCTTCTCATTTTGTAATTGCTGCAAAAGAAATTTCATGAAAGTAATCGCATTTAAACCATAATATGATGCATTGAATTTATAAAAATTCTGAATTCTCAACAAACTATTGTCGAAGTTCTTTCGTTTTGCAAAGCATACATTATGATTTTCTACTTCCACTTCATCAATCAAAGGAAAAAGATTATTATCAACACCCATAGTTTCTTTTCCATTTTCTGGAAATTTCAGGTTTCCTTTTTGTATTTGTTCTTGGATAACATTCATGAACACAACACAATTATTTGTAGAATGTCTCCATGAGTTATGTCACTTACAATATTCTTTCTTATTTATTTTATCAATGCTAGGAATTTTATGACATTTTGGTAATATTATAAATTGGCCACTTAGCATAAGGTCAAATATAGCATCTGCCTTAGAAATATCAAAAGAATATTGTTTCGAACCTTCATTCGAAGTGTTTCTTTTGGCTTGTTGACTTGCAACACTCTCAAATTTAATTAAAGCATCACAAACAAATAGAGTTTTTCCTACAACTTCTGTAGCTTCAACCTCATAATTAGGGTCGGAATAGTAAGTCTTAAATCATGAAGTTTGTCTTTGAGACTCTTCTTTTAATAATGACTCATATCTAGTCACTTTAGTTGTCAATTCTAATACGTCTCTGAATTCTACACCATCAAATTTCTTTCTCAATTCAAATTCCAGACCATTTTGAGCAAGTTTAACAAACTCAATTTCAGAAAAATTAATCCTACACTTGTTCTTTGCTCTTTAGAACCTATTAATGAATTGAGAAGCCTTTTTATCAGGCCTTTGTCTAAGTCTAGCTAAATCAACCATTGAAATTTCAGGATCAGTTCTAAAGAATTGAGCATAAAACATTTCCTCTAGTTGAACCCATGTTTGGATTGAACCAGGAGGTAAATTCACATACCAAGTGAAGTCATTTCCTATCAAAGAGTTCGAGAATAATCTGAGTTTTAGAAAATCGTTATTCCCAACTTCCCCACACTGGCCTGTGAATCTACCCACATGTTCTCTAGTGGATTGTTCACCTTCTCCGGAGAATAAGGTGAATTTTGGCACCTTATATCCTCTTGGGAATTCATAAGTCCTATCAATCTAATCTGGATAAGGTTTTCTATAAATAGGAACTTGCATTCCTCTTGTTAATGGACCATATGCTTCTTGAATGACCTCAAGAATTTGATTTCTTGTGGTTAAAACAGGTTCTTTATTATTATTCAACCCATTGTTTCCAAGGTTTGGAATGGTTCTTGGTGTTTCTTGATAATTCCTATTACCAATACCATTCCTTCTACCCCTTGTTCCTCCAGGTTCAAATGGCATGCTTTCGAGTACACTACTTGGTTCGAAGTGTATGGTTTGTGGCCTCACTGTCTCACCAACAGTAGTACTAGATCTATTGATATAAAATTGATTATAATTTACTCTTGGGTGATAACTATTTGGTTCTACATTAGTTATCCCTTCTCCCAATGTTCCAAATAAAGGATTAACATTTGAAACTACAATATTTTGGCCATTATTCCTTTGATTAGTTTATTCTCTAATGGTCTAGATATATCAACTTGATTCAAAGTTGATCTTAGGAAATAGTTATTTGGCTCTACATAAGCCATTCCTTCTCCCATTGTTCCCATTAAAGGAGTATTGGTTGGAATTACCACATTATTATTGCTATTTCTTTGATTAGGTACATTAGCATGGCCTATTGGGATAGTCTGATCATCAAGTGGTCTAGATGGTTCAACTCGACCTTGTACAGGTCTTGAATTATCCAACCCCCCGAGTGGAATTCCAAATACAGGCACATTTACATGGCCCCTTGGGATATTTTGGCCATAAAATGGCCTTAGTGGCTTAACTTGGCCTTGTACAGGCCTTGAACCATCTAACCCCTCGAGTGGAAATCCAAATGTAGGCGCATTTACATGGCCTCTTGAGATATTTTGGCCATCTAATGGCCTTAGTGGCTCAACTTGGCCTTGTACAGGCCTCGAACCATCCAACCCCCCGATTGGAAATCCAAATGCAGAATTTCTATCTTACATTGTGATATTTCCTTCATTCCTTATAAGTTGTGCTCTTTGAGGCACATCATTCCCAATTTCTTCACTCAATAGAAGCATTTGGGAATTTTTTTGATTACACATTGATTGAGACACTACTTGTTATAATTGTTGACTCATTTCTTTCAAAACTAGTTTGAGTGCATCAATTAATAAACTAACCAACTGTGGCACTTCATTTGCGTTATTGCCACCATGGTTTTCATTTACGTTCTGATCAGCTTCAACCCTTGAATTCACTTCATCTCTGAGTAAATTCAATTATGGGATAGCTTCAAGGCCATCTTCTGACCTATTTTCTTTTTGATTTGAAGACTCTGCTTGTTTAGATCTTCTTGTTATCATGATTTTGATTCAAAATTTGCCTTAGGTCCCACCGGGAGTACCAAAAAAGATGTTCGCGCAGGAAATCTTCAATGTGGCAACAGTGGATGTTTGGTTTGAAGGGGGCGTGCTAAAAAAGTTAACCTTACACTTTCCAAGATGATTGGCTCAAAGAAAGCCAAACTGACTTCTAATTAGGCAATTATGTAATGCTTCGAATTTGCCTCAATGAAGAGGACTTTAATATTTTAGGCAAATTAGTGAATCAAATTGAAACAAAGTAAAAACAGAAAATAAAATGAATCGAAGAAACCACATAATCATAATATTACCTCCATTTCTAGTACAGCAATCTTACAACTTCTGTTAAAGCTCTTTGATGCGAGGAATGATTTAGAAGAAAAGATCCTAAAGGCTAAGTTACCTAAACTAAGTTATCTAAACTAAGTAAAGGAAATTACGAGCTCGAAACTAGATAAAAGAAATGATGAACTGGAAACTGGATAAAGGAAAGATAAACTGGAAATTGAGTAAATGAAATTGCAAACTAGAAATTGAAAAGGGAAAATACAATTTGAAAAGTAAAGGAAATAAAGATAAAGACACACGTATAGTGTGATTGACTTGGTTTCTTCCTCTATTTATAGACTTCATGGGTAACTGCCTTCAACTCTCTATTGGATATTGCCATGACATGCGTCCAGACTGACATCTCAATTGTCTTTGATTTTGCCTCCAAATCCATATATTTGAATCTTCATGATGATCCAATCAAAAGAAGCCATTGTGGGACTGTTAAACATTTGAAATGAATAACTGCCAAACGGTTATTTTGCAGTTATTATTCAAAAATGTTAAACTTCTACTGGGAAATGAAATTAAACAATTTGTTGCCTTTTAAAATTAATTTTTAAGCGGTTACTAACAGTTATAAGGTTCAATTTCGAAAATTCCCTTTGATTTTTAAAATGGATAACCATTAAATTGAGTCACTGTTTCGCCTTTTCAAGGCAAAGCCAATAACTGCCGAAATAACTGTTTTGCCTCTTCAAGGCAATACAAATAATTAAAAACCTGCTTTCATTTAGTACACATGGCTTCAATTCATTGGCATGCAAAATTTGAGAGTAAACAATTACAAACATTTTTGGAATAATAATATACGAGGTGTATGTAGCATCAAAATTTTGGAAAGCTTAGATAATCGTTTGATTAATCAACAGTCTATATTTCAAATGGTTGACCCTTTCACCGCACAAGAAATCAAGCTCAAGACTAGCATTGGTCCCACAGATTTTACACGCATGCGTGTGACTCATCAAAATAAAGTAAGCCCATCACAACCGATACGTATCAATCCATGAAATGCCACATCACAACATGATGAGACAAACCTTTCATCAAAGTCAAATTTTAATTCAAATTCAAATTAAATGTCAAAAATAGGGAAAATCAAATATTTTTTAAATTGGCAAATATCCCTTAAATTGGGGGATTCAAAATTTGATATTCCAAATTAAGATTCTTAATCATGCCTATAAATACAAGGCTCACATTCATTACAAAGGGATTCAGCTAGCCAAAGTATTGAAACTCGGCCAAACTCTTGGACCCTTTAGCCAGACAAAGGAATTGAAGCCCTGCCAAACTTCAGACTTTTAACCTTCAAGCATTCTTCAGCATTATGAAAAATTCATAAATTATGAGACACAAGTGTCAAGTCTTCTATATCTAGAGCCCAATTCAAGATTAAGCATTCAAGCCCTTAAATCAAAGCTCACTACAATCATATTCGAGATCAAGCTCAAAGCCCTCAAACTCAAATCCTTCAATCACTTCAACAAAGGATTTGAATCAAGGCTCCAAATCATTGACCAAGATTAAGCCAAATCACCCTCAGAATCAAATCATCCACCTCAATCTACGTGTTTAGAGAAAGGGTAATTTGGCGAGCAGTCCCAGTTAAGAAGAGGATGATGTCAAAAGTCCTCCAACTAAATTTATTTTGTGAAAAGTCCATTTACCATGTTTCGTACCAAAATGTCCCTCACTCATGTTCTTTCATCACTTGTGACAGAAGAAGAAACCAACGCAACATATAAATTATTATCTGATCGAAGCTCACACAAACCAATACCCTATCCAACAGCAACATTAATTCTCTCTATTTATCTAACTCAGGATGCCATCCCAAATCTGAGCTACAATGGAATCAATGGAGATTGAGAAGCCTGTGTATGCAAGTAAATCGTGTAGGGAGGTGGTCGGCGACTGCTCTTCGATGGCTGGAATTTTGATTTTCATGAAATCTCCTTTTGATAGACGGCGAATGTCGACTGTGATCAAGCCAAGTGAGCTTCATGGCTTATTTTACCGCATCTCCATCATCACTACCATGAAATCTTATAAAATTGCATGATTTGTTTCTTCTTCGAATCAGGAACTCAAGAAATCGCCACCATTGCAGGACACACATAGATTTTCAGATCAGTATCATCGGAAACTTTAGATAAATCGATAGCGTAGACATCGTAACAGAGGAAGTTTGCCATTGCAGCAATAAAGTTTGCCATTGCTACGCTTCCAAACTCGGCTGAGTCAATGATAGTTCTGTTTCGATTTGAAAAACATTTCGAGATCAGATCTTGTGAACACGCCACCTCGCGCGCACTCTCGCTTGTATTTGGAATTGGATTCACTATCATCGTAGATTGTAGATAACTCATTATCATTCTCTATTTATTCTTCTTTTTTATCTAATTGTTCATCATTATCCATTATCTACTCAAGATCATCCAATCCGAAACATCCTTCTCTATTGTGGGAGTCCATTTAGATTGGGTTTTGAAAAAGGAAAGGAATTTGAGAAAAACTAGGAGTCGCCACCTTATTTTTAAGGAATAAGGAAACCATAAAAAAGAGTTTTATTTTCAATAAAACCGTGACCCCATATTTTGGAAAAAAACAAGTCTTCGAACCAAAGTTGGATTCTGGGGCTAGGTTATGAGATAGGAAGGTTCCAGAATGCATTATATAGGCACCTATCTCGCCCTAATTAAAGGTCTCCTAATCACTTTTGGGCTTATCAAAATCTTATAAAAAAAACAACCCTAATTATCTAATCAACCAAGAAAATATGAATAATAATAAATAAATAATAATAATAGATAATAAGAAATAAAAGCAAACACAATCCTAAAGACCTTAGGAGACACATAGTCATCCTAAGGGTGGACTTGCGCCCAATTGGCTGCCTACGTACTTTATCAGTCTCCACCATAGTTCGAATACCTAGGATTCTCCTATTGTAGTGAACTACATCATCAAAGGCATTCTACCTTATCTAAGACTCTATCTTCGAGAGTTTGATTTTGTTTAAAATAATTCAACATTCAATAGACTCCCAATGAACCAGGAACTCTATTTAAAAGATAATTCTTATCCTTTAAAATTCAAATGCAATCACAACTCTTTTAAAAGTTGGAGTTTCATCCCGAAACAATTTCTTGAGTTCCAATTTCATTGGGATTCTACAAACCATATTTTAGATAGACCTCTCAAAGGTAGACTCCTAGACTTAATTGAATTCCTCATTTGATATAATTCCTACAACAAAGGAGAATCCTAAGCGGGGTCAAATGACTCCCCTAACCTAGGGTCTCTAATTAATCCTAAGTTAGTCTAAACACCTAAAGTGCTAAAACAATGCATGCTGGAAATTATGGATGGAAAGTGCATAAAAATGTGATAAACAATGCAAACAATGCATGAAAAATGTCCTAAATGCAATCTATTCTCACTAAGTGAACCTAAACATGTTTCTAGGTTGAATTTGGACCTAAAAAGGACTCTTAACTCACTTTAAATGGACTTTCATTTCCTGGACAGATTTGAATGTACCTCTAAAAATGAACTAGAAGCCATGAAAATATCAAAACAAAATGGTGACAATGACCTCGAAAGTATCCTAACATGATGAACTACATTATCCCATACAATGTGTTCAAAATAACATTTTTATTCATGCTCCAAATGACTAAATAAGCACAAGGGCAGAATCTCACCTTTGCACGCTCCCTCAAACACAATTTGTATATCAAACACATTCCAAGTGATAACAAGGAAAAACAAGATAAAGAAAAAAATGGTATAAACAAACGAAAACATAAAACTATCCTAAGACACTAATATGCAACTCATAAACTCATCCTAATATAAAAGAACATTCAACTTTTATCCTAACATGCATTCCTATATAAAAATAGAAAATCATATGAATCAAATCAATTCCTAGCATGCATTCTAAACATAAAAAGAACTACTACACATGTTCACAACATTCATATAGAAATCACCATGCTTTAAAACAAAGAAGAAGACTATACTTATCATGAAATAGCACTTGAACATGTTAAATATGTTATAAGACTCAAAACATAAACCTATATGCATCTAGAAGACCACTATCATGCAAGCATTAAACCAAAATCTATTCTACATCATACATACCTACTCCAAACATGAACTTCTACTCTACATCATGCATATATTTAGAAGAAACCAACTTATACATTCTGCAGAAAATCAAACTACTCTAAACAAGCTAATTCCTAACTATGTTATACAAAATCAAATTCTAAGACTAATGGAGTGTGAACATTTACCTTTTGCTTTCTTCTTCCTTGCTCTTAGCTCTCTTCTCCAAGCTCCAATGGCCTCCAAATTCGTAGCTAGGGTTCTAGGGGCTTATTCAAGTGTCAAAAATCTCCTAATTCCAAGTTCCCTCCCCTCAAACTCAGTCTAGAGCCTTATATTTATAGAGAGGCTTCAATTTGATCAATGGCTCTCATTAAAACCCTCAAAATTGATCCAAGGGCTCTAAATGAGTCTTCCAAGGTCCCAAAGGTCGAGCTAAACCCTCCAAACTTTTCCAAATAGGGTTTAGAAGAGTTTCAAAGCGAATAGGAGACAAAAACTCACAAAACTGAAGAAATCTGGAGATAAAGTTTGGGTGACTGTCCACCCTAGGATGGTTGGCCATCCCCCATGGATGGTTGGCCATCCCTAGGTGGATGGTTATCTAGCCTTGATGCAAAAAAGTTCAATTTTCAGGCCTGTCTTGGCCCATCTCGACCCGGTTTCAACTTTTTTCGGCTTTTCGAGCCCATTTTAAGTCCAAATTCGACGATTCAAGAACAAAAACGATCGTGATTCGATTATCCATGTTTTGAGAAGTGTTTGAAGTGAAAATGCATTGACCATTTTTAAGAGAAAGTAAATCGATTAGCTGTTTTGGGCCTATTAAGCCCCATTAGGGTTTTGAAATCCACTAACCAATTGCTCTTGAAATTGTTTCCACTTCTCGAAACAAATTTAAAAAATATTTAAGAAAGTGTTTTAAAGCTTTTGAAGGCATTGATTTGATAAAAAGATCGAATCCCAGTCATTCCTGATTGAAACCCTATTTTGAGCTTAAAAGGGGCTTTTGGGCCTTATGTGCCAAACATGAGCCCTAAAGGCTTAATGGACCTTACCACTGATCAACTTAGCTACCAAACACACCCTAAATATCCATGCCAAACTCTCAAGACAATCCGAGACCAACTCGAAGGTTTTTAAGCACTTTTGCGATTCAAATGACAATATTGCCCTTTAAGTCACAAAAGACCTCATTACCTATCAAGCCTGACTCAGAATGCAGTGAAAATTGATAGGGACATTCCTAGACCCACTAAAAACTAAATGAAAAAAGAACCGACTCAATCTGACCTAAAAACTTACATGCGATAATGACCTTTAACTAACTACACAAAAGGGTACTATAGGAACTTTAGGGTTTCAGCACCCTATTTCACCTCAAACCATAGGCAACCATCAGTGACTCTATTTAGGGTCAAAAATGAATGTCTACAGATCTCACCTTTTTTTTCAAATCGGAATCCATGGCGATGGAATCTAGAGTCCACAGATGCGTGAGGGAAACTGATCTCCACCGTCCGTGATCACTTTCAGTGTTCATATAAAACTTCAATTCTTTCATCCTTTGATCGATCTCATCACAAACTGCGTGAATGTGCTGGAGATATGGATGAAGGATGCGCCTCTTGTTATGCTTTCTAACCTTCAACAAGAAGGTTTTGCAATGATTTGTAGTTTCAAGTGAAACTATAGTCACGGTTTGCAGTTTCTAAGAGCTCTCTCCCTAATATCTTCGATGATTTATGTTATTTATGCTGTAAATCGAAGCGAACTCGGCGAGGAATTGGAGTCTGTAACAAACTAAGCTTTCGCGGTTTTTTCTCCTATCAACCGAAGACAGTAAAAATACAAGAAAAATGGATTTTCATGATATTCAACAATAGTCTGTTAAATTTCGGTTGTTGTTCAAGGTATTTTTACAATGTATGTGTTTATATATATAAATATATAAACACAATGTACTCAATGTATTTTTACT
This sequence comes from Hamamelis virginiana, assembly GCA_017140935.1. NCBI lineage: Eukaryota > Viridiplantae > Streptophyta > Magnoliopsida > Saxifragales > Hamamelidaceae > Hamamelis > Hamamelis virginiana. Next base: position 13,880 of record JAESVK010066127.1, read on the forward strand.
GTATTCAAGGTAAAAATGCCATAGACAGTAAAAATGCTAAAAATACTATGGACAGTAAAAATGCTAAAAATGCTCTAAAAATGCTATGGACAGTAAAAATGCTAAAAATACAATGGATAGTAAAAATGCAGTAAAAATGCTAAAAATGAACGGTGAAAATGCAGTAAAAATACTAAAAAAAATGTTCTAAAAACGCTATGAACAGTAAAAATGCTAAAAATACTATGAACAGTAAAAATGCAATAAAAATACCAAAAATGGACAGTGAAAATGCAATAAAAATACTAAAAATGGACAGTAAAAATACTAAAAATACAGTGAAAAATATATTCAGGGGTAGTTCTATCATTTTGAAAATTATTTATAAAAATTAGGACTTTCGCATGAAACAAAACTTAATTAGGACCTTAAGAAGGCAAAAAAAATTTAGGAGGACTTTTTGCATTAAACTTTTATAGAGCCGGACCTCTCACCAATTTTCCCTTAGAGAAAAGCCATCAAAGCTTGATTCAATATCAAGCTTTCAAGCCATTGGATCGTCAACGAATCAAAGGAAATTGAATCAAAGGAATTTATTCTTTTGTAAAGAAAATATCAACAGAGAGTTGTAACCCATTACTTTTCATAAATTAATAAAATTGGCATTTGTCCACTTTTACTTGTTTGTTTAATTTCAGGACACAAAATTTGTGTATAGTATAGAAATCAATTTGTGGGTTGTAATATACACACCCTTTTTGTAATTCTGTAACAAAGATTAGTAAGGCTACAAAGTAGACTTACCTAGCCTAACACAATATGGTTTGCGTTGAGTACTAGAATTCCAATTATACTAATAAAGATTGTTTAATGTTGGAATTCTAAGCTAGACCATTATCTTTTAGTATTCTTATCTAATGCTTCGTTTAGTAGAGAGAATGGAAAAGTGAAAACACTACTACAAAAAAGGTATTCGAAGACGGCCAAAAACCATCTTTATTGACCTTCGACGACGGTTAGAGAACTGTCGTCCCCTAATGTGTCGTCATAAATCAGGACCCTTTTGAAGATGGTTTTTAACTGTCTTTAAAACATAACCTTCAAAAAAAAATTTAAATTGTCTTCATATTTGGGAGTTTAAAATACAGTTAAAAACTGTCTTCATATCTATCCCTTTTAAGGACAACAATTAATTGTCTTCATATCTATGTATTTTAAAGACAGTTAAAAACCAACTTCATATTTATGCATTTTAAAGACAACAATCAACTGTCTTCATATTTTTGTTCTGAAGACAGCCATAAACCGTCCTTAAAAAAGGCACCGCTCTTTCTTTTTATTTTTTATTTTATTTTATTTTTGCATTTTAATTGATATGGTTAACCTGTTAATTTGGGTAATTTATAAGTGTTTCCTGCATATTAGTTTGGTAAACCTGTACACGTTTCCTGGTGATGCAATGAATTCAAACTCATGCATATAAAAATTGGGTAAAAGAAGCAAATAAAAAAAAAATTATTTTCATTCACTTAACAGTAACAAACATGCACCCCACATACCCAACCTTACATAAAAGTCCAATTCTTATGCTCAAATTGGAGTCACACCTTCCAAATAATATGCATATAAAGCGCAAACAAACTACCCATTTCACTTAACCTCCACAATTCAATTGAAGTTACAAGGCCGGGTTATGCATGGAGCAATAATCCTTCCAAAAGTCTTTAACCAAGTTTTCCTTTCGATGTGGTAAGAGCCTACATATAAATAAAGAAATGCAACTTTTAGTTCAATTATTCAAAGGAAAGCATTGTAAAATATTATGTTGTCCCAAGTAATATAACCCTAGAGGGGGGTGAATAGGGTTTTGGCAAACTTTGAACAAATATTACCAAATAAAATTTAGATCCAATTAATTTTGCAAATGCACAAGTAAATAAAACTTAATTGGAAGAGAGTAGAGTAAAAAGATATTAAACACAGTATTTTAATGTGGTTCAGTATCCGCCTACGCCCACGCCTCAAGAGTTTCGCTTGATGATTCAATCCACTATCACAATGATACTCCTTCCGATGGAGAAACCTTTACAAAGACAAGAGCTAGCAACTTTTCTTCACAAGATTGGATTTGCTCATAAACTTCAAACTCAACAAGGGTCAAACACCACCCTTAGCTCACAAGAAATAAATAAGTTGGAGTGTATTACAATAAATACTTCAAGAAGCTGATTCACATAAGTACAAGCTCAAACTAATAGCTTTTCAAGATATTAACGAAGAGCTCAAGAATTTAACACAGAAAAACTTGAATAATGAATGCACAAATGAATGCTCTTTACTCTTTTGGATTGATACTCATAAATGAGAGCAAGAAGGGTATATATAATGCATTTGGTCTCAAATGACCGTTGCAAGCCTTACAAGTCAGATGGGGGAAGAAGGGAGTCTATGAGAGCAATAAATGCTCAACATTTTATTTATAGAATTAGCCGTTTTTGAGTTGCAGAGAAGAACTACACAACTAGCCAACAAAATTAGTGACCAATTAAGCATGATTCAAAGTGAAAGTTCCTGGGCTCGATTAGTCGACTAGTCGATAGGTGTTAGTCAACTAGTTTGACAAAAAGTGTTACAAAGCATTTTACAGACTAGATTAGTCGACTAGTTACTAAGAGTTAGTCGACTACTTGAAGTGCCTCAGAAAACATTCTTACTGCATCCTCGATTAGTCAACTAGTTTAAGTGTTAGTTGACTAGTTTTATGTTTTTCAAAACAGGCTTTACTGTATCCATAATTAGTCGAATAGTCCTGTTGGGTTGGTTGACTAGTTTTGTTTGAAAGGAAAATTTTCAAGAAACTTTAAACTAAATCTACTTTCAATAATTAGACTAATTAACTTAAGGTTTAAAAACTATTTTTGACAATATTCAACTACCTTACAACTATTCTATATGATATATGCCAATTCATTATGAATGAAAAAGTTGTCTTGAGCCATGCAAGGTTAAACAATTAAGATACTTTACATTCAATTCCTAATACATTAGAGACAAAAGCTTGACTTCAATTTGATCTTCATAATGCTTTTGTATGAGTATAAACGCATCAAGAGTTGCTTTAAGATATGTTGATGAGCTCTAACAAGATATAGTCTTTGAGTCTAAGGAAGCAAACACATAACCAAACGTTAGTGGCTTAAGTAATGTTTAGTTATCATCAAAATGTGGTCAACGAAATTAACTTTAGGGCAAACATATTTAATTAGTTAATGTTGGCTATTGAACCAATTAGGGTCTAGCCTAGTTGGCCAGGCTCATGCCTCTTCATATTAGAGGTCACTGGTTTGAATCTTGCCTATGACGAGTTTGTTGTGAACTTGCACCCCACAAAGTTTAGTTTTATATATATATATATATGGTGGACACCCCATTTTTACCAAATTATTTCTACTATGTGTTTATACAAATGATCAACTAGAATAGCTGATCATTGGGTGAGGAATTGGCCTTGTAAAGACCAAATTGCCCAAATTGCCCTTTTCTGAGGGAAAGGACAGTTCATTATTTCATGTGTACATTTGGATTGGAAACAACCCATTTGTATTGCATTTGACTTTTGAGGTGTTTTAGAACATCCCTGTAAATTTTCATAGCATTCTGATGAGAGCTCGATAGGTAATTAGGGTTTTTGCGACTTGAAGGGCATTTTCGTCCTTTTTCTCGTATAATTTCCGAATGACCTCCGAATTCGAAACGGATTGTTTCATGAGGTTTATATGGATGTAGGGAGTGAATTTGGAGTGCTAATTGAGTCTTTGAATGGTTGGGATAGATTCTCCCAAAATTGATCCCACGGGTAAGGATGAGCTGAATTAGGGTTTCGATCAAATTGACCGTGAATTGGTCATTTTCACCAAAATGAAAGATTTTCAAAACATGTTTTCAAGTACCAATTTCATATTAAAACCATGTTTTAAGAAGTGGTGCAAGCCTAATTGATCAATTTTACAAAACAAAGAATGGTCATATGACCAATTTTGGCACAACCGGATCAATTGGCTAGCTTTTTGCTAAAACCCTTGACCATGGTCAATTTATTTTAACCCAAAAAAATTCTAAAAATGTGGAGGATCAAAAAACGGTCGTCTTGAGTCCTGAACCATCGGATTTGGATCAAATTTGACCAAAATATGGCCAAAATTCGAAAACCCTAAAATTTGGGGAAGCAAATTTGGGAGGTCAGCTTAGTGACCGTCCTAGATAGGACGGCCAACCGTCCAGCCAGGACGGCCAACCGTCCAGCCCTTGGACGGTCACCAGCATACTCGAGCTCATTTTGTATTTTTAGCATGTTTGAAACTTTCCCACTTTGTTTGGCCGATTTGGTTTGTTCTTTTGGAATAAATTCGAAGGGTTTTCAGCTGCCAAACCCTAACATGATTAATTCTAAACCCTAGGATCATTTTTAGAGAATTAAATCTTAACCATTCAAGGATTTGAACCCTAGCTCTATATAAACAGCATTATGGAGTTAGAGAGAGGGAGGAGGAGAATTTTAGGGTTTTGGGAGAGGAGGCTACAGATCGGGACCTTCATCTTTACACCATTGAAGGGGCAAGAATCGAACGCTAGAAGCTTGGAGAAGAGTAGCCAAGAAGGAGATCGAAGGGTAAACACTCAACCATGGTCTTGTTCTTTGATTGATTTTCATGAAAATCCTTTTTGTTTCTCCACCCTCATGTATTCAAGATGTATATTTTCTTAGTTATTTGCATATGTAGAATAATATTGGTTATTACATGGTGTTTATTTAATGAAGCTTGCATGACTAAAGTTATTTTTGTTGTCAGTATGCATGTCTAGGGTTCATTAGTTTCATTTATGATTTTATGTTAGGATGTATGCCTAGGGTTAATTAGTTTTATTATGAGTATGTATGTTAGGGTTAGTTTTCTTGTTATTTTATGTACGTATGCATGATTAGAAGTAATTTTATCATTAGTCTATGTGAGTATGCATGTTAGGGTTAGTTTTCTTGTTATTTTATGTACGTATGCATGATTAGAAGTAATTTTATCATTATTCTATGTGAGTATGCATGTTAGGGTTAGGTTTTCTTGTTATTTTATGTTTAGCAATCATGATTAGGGTTATTTTTATTATGATTTTATGTGGTTAAATAGGTTTAGGATTAGTTTTGTTATTATTTTATGTTAGTATGCATGTTTAGGATTAGTGAGTTTTATCGTGATTTTATGAATGTATGCATGAGTAGGGTTAGATTTGTTGTTATTTTATGTGTAAGCATGTTTAGGATTAGTGAGTTTTATCGTGATATTATGTATGCATGCATGAGTAGGGTTAGATTTGTTGTTATTTTATGTGTAAGCATGTTTAGAGTAAATGTTGATATATTTATGTTGTTATTCGAATCTCATGATAATTGATTGGTGATTTTAATGGTAATATGAGTATGTCAATATGTTATTTTAATATGTGATGAGTCTTGAGTCTTTTTATTTGTGCTTTTATGATTATTTGAATGCTTGCCATGGTCTTAATGGTTTGAATATAAAAAAATGTGGACGAGGGAGCGTGCAAAGGTAAGATCCTTCCCTTGTGATATTGATTTGATGGTTTGGATGTATAAAATGTGTACGAGGGAGCGTGCAAAGGTGAGATCCTTCCCTTGTGTTTAAATTAATCGTTTAAACATATTTTGGTGTAATTTTTGACATGTTTTTGCATAGTAATTTAAAATATTCATGTAGAAAGCATGCTAGGACATTTTCACATTTTTGTTCTTTGTTTTCATGGTTTTTAGAGTAATTTAAGGTACATATTCAAATCTGTCCAGATTTGTTTATGTCCTTAAATTTATTCTAAAAATCATTTTGAGGCCAAATCCAACTTAGAAATATGCTTAGGTTCACATAGATTAATTAGTTTGCATTTAGGGGCATTTTCATGCATTTTTAGAATTGATTACATGCTTATTTGTTTAAATTTCAGCATGCATTGCATTAGTATTTTAGGGTTTTAGATTAACTTTAGGGCTAGTTTGAGACCCTAGGCTAGGAAGGTCACTTGACCTTCCCTAGGAATTTCCTTTGTTGTAAAAATCATGATTTGAATTGTGTATTTTATTTGATTTAAGAGTCGATCTTCGAGAGATTTCCTAAAAGATTTTTGATGCAATATTTATGAAATAAATATGATTTTATAAGATATTTGATTATTAATTGATTTTCAAAAGATTTGAAATGTTTTAAAGATTTTTTACCTTGGAATAAAATTCCTCCCATATGATTTGTTTTCTTGAAAATATTTGAAAAAGATTTTTAATTGGAATTGGATTCTAAAGATAAGAATTGTTTTAGAATATTTCGATTTTAAGAAAGTCTTTTAATTTGAAATGATTTCAAATAAATGATTTTGAAAGAATAAAAACTCTCGAAGTTAGAGTCTTGAATTAAGTTGAAATACCTTTGATGATGTGATCGATTACAATAGGAGAGTCCTAGGGTAGTCGAACTACGTGGACATTGATACTTGCTAGGTGATACTAGTAAGTTACGTAGGCGCTAATAGGGCTCAAGTCCGCCCTAGGATGCCCGTAGGGTGTCCTAGGTTCTAGGGGTTTGTTTGTATATATTTTTATTTATTTATTTATTAATATAACTAATATAGATAATGTATTTATATCAATATTTTTTGGTTGATTTAGATTATTTAGGATTGTTTGCATTAAGGATTTAAATAGCCCAAATAAATTAGAAGTCCTTTAATTAGGGCGAGGTGGGTGCCTACAAGTGAAAGCTTGGAACCTTCCCACGTCGTAACCTAGCCCCCGGATCCAACTCTGGTTTGTAGACAGTCTTTTCATTGAAAATGGAGTTTGTTTTATTGAAAATAAAATATTTTTATGGTTTCCTTATTCCTTAAAAATAAGGTGGCGACTCCTTTGTTTTGATTTCTAAACCCCTCCTAATCACATCGCCCGGTGATGATGTGGACGACACCCAAAGCCCCTCCACGAGGCTGGTCCACAGAACTGGCGACTCCGCTGGGGATATCGAGGGCTAAACTTCATTAATTTAATTGGGCTATTTAATTTCTTAAATTAATTAAAATCAACCACTTGCATTTGTGTGACTGCATATCATTTTAGTTATATTAGCTGCATGTCATTGTGTGATAGGACGATGTTGCCTTGCCAAACGATGGTCTAGTCCTGATCCCTGTCTCCACTCGACACTAGGGCAATCATGACGAAGCCATCAACCTATTGTCAAGTACCCTTCGGGGTATATCAATGACCAATCAATACTGTTTGACCCACGCGGCACGCCATGTGTCACATGTGGTTAGGTATATGGATTGGTCTGCAATAGGAACCTTTGAACCCACATTTTGCATTAGTCCATGTAGACAGCCAAGTAGGACACTCTACCCTACAGTGCTTGCACACACCTGTTATGCTGCCGAAATTTCGACACACAATTGTACTGTTATGCTGCCGAAATTCCTTTTGGTATTTGACTGTACCGTTATGCTGTCGAAATTTTCCCTTAACACATACCTACGCCGTTATGCTGCCAAATTTCTTTTAGCACATAATTGCGTCGTTGTGCTGCCGAAATTGTCCCAATTTGATGTGAGCCTTGTTTGTGAATGCTAGAACTTAGGGATATGTACCCTTGGATAAACTTTGATATTTTTAATATAGGCCTTTTATTTTAAGGATTTTGGTCCTTAGAATGAAAGGACTATTTTGAGGATGGAAGAGAATATTCGAAAGGTACATACCCTTTTCTGTGATTAGGTTGTTTTGGCTTGTTTGACTAAGACCTTCGATTCAAAGGAAAGTGTCCTAAGAATGAAGGATTGGTCATTGGAATTGCTCTTTGAGCCCTGTTTGGTCAGTCATGTTTTATTTCCCTATAGGTGATTTCGATTTATTTCCTAATTTCTAAGGAAATGCCCTCGTGAAATAGGGAAGTGAATCAGAATTATGATAGGACGGTTTTCTCCTTTCTCTTTCTTTCTATTTGGATAGCACCTCTTTGATAGTCTGTCAATAGGTTTTGAGCATCATGGACTCTTCCGTTTTTCTAAAAAAAAAGCCCATTTCATGGTGTAGAATTCTGGCCTGGCGTCGTGATTCTAGAGGGCGTCTTTTCAGTATCGAACCTCCAACCACACCTACAATGACTGACGGAGAATCCAGTACCACTGCTACAGTGTTGAATGCTATCATGGACCGAATTGATGCCCTGGCCCGTGAGACTGAACAGATTAAGAAAATGTCCCAAGATAAACAGATCAGTACAGATCAGGATAGGGAGGCCCACTTAGAGAACCCGAAGAGTACCTCTTATCCACCTATCCCAGCCCAAGTTGATGACAGTGCCAAGGCCTAGGCAGGAGCCAAGTCTAAGCCCATCAATCTGGATGGCGAGCCCAGTGGATCTAGGTTTCTCTCTGGGGATCCGATCCTGTTGTCGAGTAAGGTTGAAGCCTTAGAAAAAGCCCTGAAGGGGATGCGTCGGTCTGATGACATGGTTGATGTGACATCTTTTTCACTGTTCCCCAAGGCCCGTATGCCGTTCAGTTTTAAGATGCCAGAACTAGAGAAGTTTGATGGGATGGGTTGCCCTAAAACCCATTTGAAGATGTATGTGAGGGCGATGCAACCTCGTGGAGCCAATGATGAGTTGTTGGCTCAGATGTTTCATGAATCACTGAAAGGGTCGGCCTCGAAGTGGTTTTTATCCTTAGATGAGACTAAGCTGAAGACATGGGAGGATGTTTGCAATGAGTTCACTAATCACTACAAGTACAACACTGAGATTGATGTGACTCGTAGGGATCTTGAGACTACTAAGCAGGAACCGAGGGAGAGTTTCTCTGCCTTCATTTCCAGATGGAGGGCAAAAGCTTCGCAGATGACCCACAGACCTACAAATGATGAACAGGTGCAGATGGTACTGAAGAGCCTCTTGCCTATCTACAACAAGTATTTGTTCTCACAGTACTTCCCTAACTTCAAAGCCTTTGTTATTGCTAGTACTCAAGTGGAAGATGCTCTGGCTAGTGGGGCTCTCAAGGCCGAAGAATCCTTCAGAAACTGCCAACCACCTCTCAACCGCAAACCCAACCCTGAAGTCAATGCCATCGCCCAACCTATTCAAGCTACCCAATCAAACCGCCCATTCCAAGCTAGAGAGCCGGCCTGCCAATTCACCAATCTATACATGTCCCTGAAACGTGTCCTTGAGAAATTAAAGGCACATGGTCTCCTTACCCCTTTGGAACCCCGACCCCTTCCAGATCCATTACCCAGAAACTTCAAGGAGAATGAGTATTGTCAGTTCCACCAATCTAAGGGCCATCACACCAACCAATGCATGCGCCTTCGCCATGAAATCCAAAACCTCATTGACAAGAAAGTCATTGCCCCACCAAATCCACCAAGTCAACCAAATGTCACCAGTAACTCTCTCCCAACCCATGTTGTACCGCCACCAGCTCAAATCAATGACCTGGGCCTCGATGACCCAAAAATTCGTCACCCAATTCGCCCATATGTCCCACTCAAAACTACCTTAACCGAAGCATTTTACCAAGCCCGGTCCCAAGGCCTCATTACCCCACTCATACCCCGCTTCCGTAAGCCTTTTTGCCAGTACCACAACATCTTCGGGCATGACACGGAGAATTGCAGAGTTTTAGGGAAATTGGTTCGAGATTTACTTGATGATGGAGAGTTGTATCAGTATGAAGAACCTGAGCAACCTGAAGTTCTCGAAGAAGCTCCTAGAAGTGGGAATTCTCAACGTCAGAGATATCTAGCTGGAGACCTGGAGGTCGGATTGTTAGGAAAGTCGAGTGGCAAGTTTGATTATTATGTGCTCTATTCATCGAGAAAGATTTCTGATGAACCTATTATTCCTACTGGATAGGATGATTTACCTGCAGAAGTTGAACCAGATATTCCTTCTTCACCTGAGGAGTTGAGTCAGGATATCTTGCGGGAACAGTTTGAGAATAGGACCTCTGCAGTTGCTAAGGTCACCGGAGAAGACGAAGAAGTTGTCTACCATGCTACTTACCCTAGATCCCCATGGTTTAATTCCCACAAATAGCCTAGTTCTGCCTATGCATCCACTGTTGACAGTGATTTGATCGGTATGATTGAATGGGAGGATCTCATGAACACACCTGAAACCATAGAGAATCTGTGGGCCAGTGATGAGGAAGTAGACCACCTGACTCGAGGCGGACGCCATTTCAAGCCAGCTCATTTGGAAGCCAGTAATCCGTTGGGGGAATTAGAGAAGGGTCAGCGATCAGATGTCATAGAAGAAGAGGAAGAAATACTGAAACAGTTGAAGAGAACACAGGCTAACATTACAATTTGGGGATTGCTCATGGCTTCGCAGAAACACATGCAGACAGTGCTTCGTTTGCTCAATCAGGTGCAGGTTCCTATTGATACGTCCCCTGAGGGTTTGGTAGGTTTGGTAAATCCGGTTCATCATGGACCGTCCATCTCATTTACTGAATCTGACTTACCCAAGAGTGGGAGTAATCATCTGCAGGCTTTGTACATCACAGTGGATATCATGGGAAAGAGGGTTCCCTCAGTTTTAGTTGACAACGGATCAGCATTGAATGTATGTCCACTCAGTACTACTACTATATTGGGGATTGAACCATCTGAGTTTTCGCCATCTGGACAGACTGTCAGGGCTTATGACAACACTCGCAGAGAAGTTGTGGGAATGGTGACTCTTCCAGTTGTTATTGGGCCAGTTGAATTCAATGTTGATTTTCAGATCCTAGATGTGCCAGCCAGTTTTAATCTGCTTTTGGGAAGACCGTGGATTCATCCGACCGGGGCTGTACCGTCATCACTTTACCAGAAGATTAAGTTTCCTTATCAGGGGTCAATGATCACTTTGAAAGGGGATATGGAAATGAACCGAAATAGTCGAGTGCCAATCTGTGAGATCAGCCAGAGTCATCAGAAGTGCTACTGTCAGGGTTCGAGTATGTACAGGCTATCGAAGGAGAGCCCGAGCAGAGGGAGTTGATACCTCTTGATTATAATCCTCATGGGAATTTGCACGTAGGACAGATCATGAAAGGAATGGGATTCTTCCCTGGAATGGGATTGGGCCGAAGGTTGCAAGGCATCGCTGAAATTTTGAAGTACCCGTCTGCTATCCATCCTTATGGGCTAGGCTATCAACCCACTAAGGAAGATAAGAAGAAAATGGCTCAAAAGAAGAAAGAGAAAGACTCCGCGAGGGCGAAAGGACGAACCCCTGATTCAACCCTTGAGCCATACAGACCAACTTTGAATGGGGCTTTTGTCAAGGAGGGTAATGACTTTCCATATTGTGGTTTCCCTGAACCGTGCTACCTTGAGGATCAGAAGATCAGTGTACCTGGGTTCGAGATTTTCTTCAGTGATGAATGGTGTTCTCTTACTGCTTCAGTGATCAATGATTCTGTTACTAGTGAGATTGGTAAGGAAGAAAAGGATTGGGTTGAAGACCTTGATGCTGGTGCCATGACAGATATGTTCGAGCAGGCGGTTCTGTGTCTCGAATTGCATACTTATGAAGTCGGGGCGATCTACCCAATTGAACCTACAACTCCACCCTTATCAAACTGGGGCTTTGAAGATTGTCCTTTCATCCATGATTGTGAGGAGATCGAGTCACTTCCATATGATGATAACTTGTAGGTGTCCTCAGTAGAATAGGATTTCCCTGCTTTTTCTGTAATAGTATAGGATTTCCTTGTTTTCAATAAAAAACCTCAACCTCATTTGAAGAGGTATAAGTGTCAGTTTGTTTCATCTTCTGTGTTCAGTTATTCAATTTTCAATCAATAAAAGAAGTATTCATTCTCTTCTTATCTCTCTTGCAGTGTCTCTTTTTTATCATCTCTGGATTTGTATGGCATGAATATAGACCCACGAGAGGATGTTCCTCCTGAGCTCGACGAGCAATATGGAAAGGGGCATGCTCAACCTAACATGGATGAATTAATTTCAATCAATTTAGGGACGAATGAATGACCTAAGATAATTAAAATTGGATCAACACTGTCGCCGCAAGAGAGAGAATCATTGGTAGAGGTTTTGAGAAAGAACATTGAAGCTTTCGCATGGTCATACCAAGATATGCCAAGCATAGATCCCGACATTGTGCAACACTTCATCCCCACTGATCCGAACATGAAGCCAGTCAAACAGAAGTTGCGGAGAATGAAGCCAGAATGGGCCTTGAAGATTAAGGATGAGGTGATCAAGCAGATGAATGCCGAATTTCTACAAGTAGTGGAGTACCCAGAATGGTTAGCCAACATCGTTCCAGTGCCTAAGAAGGACGGGAAAGTACGAATGTGTGTTGATTCCAGAGATCTCAATAAGGCGTGTCCTAAGGATGATTTCCCTCTGCCTCATATAGATGTATTGGTCAACAACACTGCTGGCCATGCACTCTTGTCTTTTATGGATGGCTTTTCGGGTTACAACCAGATCAAAATGGCTTCCCAAGATATGGAAAAGACAACTTTCATTACACAATGGGGGACATTTTGTTATCGGGTTATGCCCTTCGGCCTTAAGAATGCTGGCACGACATACCAAAGAATGGCTACCACACTGCTGCATGATTTGATTCACAAGGAGGTGGAAGTGTACGTAGATGATATGATTGTGAAGTCTGTGGATAGGGAAGGACATTTAGCTGCTCTGAAGAAGTTCTTTGAAAGAATTATCAAGTACAAGCTGCGT
>JAESVK010066131.1:0-10696 GCA_017140935.1 Hamamelis virginiana
TATCACAATAGAATCGAGGTACAACAATTTTAGAAATATGATATAAACTATTTAGGACAAGATGGTCATTATCAAAATAATTTCCAATACATGGGAGACGACATTAATGCCACTGTCAAATTTGCCATGACCTCAAAATTTAATAGACAATGGCAACAATCATTGAAAATCCAGCAATGATGCTCTTCGCATCATATATATCTGGGATCTAATAAAGGACCCACAACTCAATTATAACCATCTACACTAATATATATATATATATTCCCGAAACCATATATCAAGACTAAATTGGTGGGATAATCTCAATTTATGCTTGATTTCAGGGTAATATTATGCATATGCTTTCACATTTCCTGTAATTATGATGTTTCTCTCTGTCTAGGTTTTTCTTTTATTTAAACCCCTTTAGAAATTAAAGGTTTAGACATTCTGTCAATTGTAATGATGGGTTAGTTGACTCATTGAGATATAAAAAGTGTATAATAAACTTTAAGATAATTATTCAACATGGAGTAACCAACTAACCATAATACGATCACCATCGATCTCAACCTTTACTTTTGTCTTGATGATTAAATCAAGAAATAAAAATCATTATTACCCTCCAAAAGACGAGCTGAGGTCCCCATGGATCTCCCCCCCCACCCTCTCTCTCGAATTGGGGTCCCTTCTCATCTCTTATGTTCAGGCGGTAAATGATGCGTGACTGTAGGAGGAACAGTGTTCGCGGACGCCTCATATTTGTGGCTTTCTCGGTTTGTGAAAGGGGAAACGCCACCTAACTTTGAAGCAGCTCGACATTTCTAATAATTCAATATCTCTAGCTAACCACTCTACTCGATCTATGAACCCACGAAAGACAATTGTCCAAAGAAACTTTTTTTTTGTCATTTTCCATCTATGTAGGCTTGGAAGACCTTTGGCAGCACTCACTAGAAATTTCTTTTTACCAATTAACAACACATAATTATTCTAAACAGACTAAAGAAAAGAGAGGAAAAAAAAATCTCTCGTTTTAACTCCACCTTAATGGGTTCTTCTTTCTCCTTTTTTGAAGGGAATTTGATACTGCTCTCTTTTTGAAAAATTAAATTGTGAAAACCTATTTTATAATGGTGTTCTTGATTGTCCCCAAAAATAAAAATAAAAAATTCAAAAAACGTATTCCAAATAATGTGGCAGATGATACAGTTGCTTTTTTTTTTTTTAAATCTTTTTTATAAAAAATAAATGAAGGTTTCATTCATTTGGAAAATTTTTTTTTTTTTTGGAAGAATTTTTGAAATGTATTGTTAGCGAGTAATGCAAAGTGATCAATTATTGAATTAGAGAGTTTTAAGAGAATATTTGTTTAATATTTTGGTAGAAATTGAATCTAATTAAACATATTATGAGAGGGAGAGATGAATGCATCCGGATTTAAGAATAGCATATTCACTAGCCAATAATGTCTTGCCTCGTGAACCAACCGTGACTTCCTTGTGCAGATGTAACACAACAATCAAACAATCTTTTTATCCGAGTATTATTTTGAAAGTGAATGGCTGGCCTTTCAAGTCATAGGTCAAAATCATAAAGCGCATCTACCAACTGCTTGTCGCCACTGTCAAGCATAAGTAATAATGCTCACACCTTCAATTCCTAATACCTTCTACACTTGAGTAACTAATTAAAGTTGTAGACTTTAGTAAAGTCATTGAACTTGAAACAAACACAAACTGAAAATAAAAACTTGTTTTGTTAAACTAAATTAACTATGGAAGCTCGAACAAGAAATTAAACCAAAAAGGCTGACCGGCTACTCAAACAACGACACATCAGGGTGGTTTTTAATTTCGGATTAAAGTGTCGGGTGATATAAAATTATTGATTATATTATGGCATGCTGATGATCGAGCACTTGGAGGTAATTAAGTTGAAAAAAACACTGCCTACCAACCAACCAACCAACCGAAAAATAGGTTTAAAGGAGATGTGCAATATATCAAGACTCAAGAGTTCCTATATATGCGTCTAGACTTAATTATACTTTTTCAAGTTGTATACTATTGTAAACAAAATGATCTTTCATCACATGCACACAAAACAAAAGACGAGACAAATGGATGTAAATGTTTCCATGTCACCGGTCACAAGGACTAGAACTCTCTGTCACAGTGATGAATTAATGGTGGTTACGAGCTCTTGTGAAGGGAGAGCGACGGGAGAGAATATCTTTGAGGCTGTTTTTGGTTGCCAAGTTTTGGATTTAACAGGTGGAGATCGAAACGAATAGCATGTGAAATTTCAAATTTGAAGATATACACACGAGACTTCTATTCACACCTCATGCACCTCTACTTTTCGGTTCACGAGATGCACTTTTTGTACTATACCCCAGTCATGGTCCCATCTCTTCTAATTCACTCTCTACAGTCTAGATAGTGTGGTCAAGGATTTATTCAAATTAATAATAAAATGTAATTTTTTAATAAATAATTTAGAATTCAAATATTATTGAATAAAATATATCAAAAATAAATTTACAATGCTTCAGAGTGACTGTTAAATTAAATGTTTAGTATATACTCGTGTCAAAAGTCACATTGATTCAACGATCGATTTTTAAAAATATTAATCTATAAAAAAGTGTCACGTACGTTTATTATTATATTAAATTTTATGAAGCATATATCAAAATTATGTATCACCAAAATAAAAAATAAAATAAAATAAAGAAAGATAAATTGGTTCCATGTAAGATTCCCATATTCGAGAAATTGCGAAAAGAACCTCGAATCTTGAATGGGAACACAACAAAAGTCGAAATGGCCGAAATTTAAGAAGAAGCTTCGTTTATTGTGTCCTTATGCCAAAGAACTGTGATAAGATCGATATTGGGCGTACCGATGTGTTAATTATTATCTAGCTAGAAATTCAATTACTGTGTCCAAAAAGACAAGTACGTTAGAGAGAGAGAGAGAGAGAGAGAGAATGGTCATCCGAAAGTCCCCTTACCATGGCATCAAGATTCAATTATCAGACTGTTGGGAGAAGGATTTATGATCGAGACTCAATATCACGAGGATTTTATAGGATTTGCCTGCACTTTTCAGGGGCTAAATCCTAAATCCATGCAAGAGATCGATAAAGTTAATAAAATAATTTTATCCATTGCTTTGAACTTGAATTGGCATATTTTCATATATGCTAGCTTCCAGCGTTGTCTTTTGAAATAATTTCGAAAGAATTGATGGTGTCATCATCAAACTATTTTAAGCGTATATAGAATTTCCCCAAGCATGGATGTGAGATGCATATAGCTTGTTTAAAAGACTTCACAATGAACACGAAGTTAGCTTTGATTAAGGAAGAGAAAAAATGTAAAGCAGCTTCTTTTTTGGTTGAGGTTTAACAAACGTATACCACAGTTTATTTGTTGAAAAAGCTCTAATTCTTGATCATTAAAATTATTATTATTTTAATAAGAATTGGTAATTTCTACTTGCAATGTGGGAACTGAAATTCATGCCTTTCATGGGACTTGGGGTGTTTGAGATATATAACTCTACATAATCTTGTCAAATAAATAGTTAACCTGAAAATTTTTAAAATTTTTATTTTCTGTGAAAATTTTTTAAAAACAGTTTTCATTTTCAGTTTTCAAAATTTAGAAAATTTTTTTACTTTGCAAAAATTAATATTGTTTTCAAAATCTAAAAATAGTGTAAATGCATTTACTAAAACTATATATTATCTCTATATGTTTTATTATTTTTATTTTTTGGTTTTACAGTTGGTCTATATATGTTTTTTCTATATTTATAAGCATTACCACTATATAATCCTCGTTTTCAGTTTTCGTGAAAATACAAAAAAATTTCTTTTTTATGTTTTCACATTTTCTTAAAAACTGAATTAATTTTCTTGAAAATAATTTTCATTTTTTACAAGTAAACGCGTTTTTTTAGGCCGTTTTATGTTTTTATTGAAAATGAAAATGAAAATTAAGAAAATTTTCACAAAGTAAACAGGCCCTAAAGTTCTGTCAATTTTGAAAAATTAAAAAAAATTAAAAAATTCTCATATTTAATTCCTGAGGAACGAATAACCCCCTTACAAAAATTTTAGAAAAGTAAACCATATGAGAACATCATGTAATTTCATTAAACCAATTTAATGCTTATTTAAACTCATTTCATGGCTACATGTGATCGATGCTATGGCTATTTCTCTCAAATTTCTGAAGTCTTACAATTTAACAATTCAAGAAGTTATTAGTTCCATTTTGAAGTTTATGCAGGTTTTGTTAAAGTAATTGAGGTTTCATATAATTAACCTTATTATTGTATAGTAATTACAAAACAATGTGCTGGGCTGCTTGGCCTTAAATTTATATGGACTGGACTCGGTTTGAAAGTTGAATGAGACTAGAAATTAAAATTAGGCCCGACACTACTGAGTATGACCAACCACACCCAAGAAAGGCCTTGTTATTGCAACTCCTCCCAACTATTAGTCTACCCCAACCATTTGTGATTTTTGACCGTTTTATGAAAAAATGCATTTTTTTTAAGAAAACTAGCCACGCTATCCACTAGAAAACATCATTTTGAACAACTTTGTAGAAGAAAATTTTTCCAAAATCTATCATTTAAGTAGACTTTTTGGCATTTTTTACGAAATATTCTATAAAAATAATAAATGGTCAAAAAGTCTACTTAAATGATAGATTTTGGAAAAAATTTCTTCTACAAAGTTGTTCAAAATGATGTTTTCTAATGGATGCAGCGGCTAGTTTTCTTAAAAACAATGTATTTTTTCATAAAAAGGTAAAAAATACAAATGGTTGGGCTGGGCTAATAGTTGGGAGGGGTTGCAATAACAAGGCCCCCAAGAAATTGGCTGCAATTATTGGCTCAACACACAAATGATGGCCTCAGCTAGCTCAGCCCAACTTCTAAATGTACATTTTGAGCACAGGCCCAACCTAATGAAGATCAAATTTGAAGAAGTAGATGATTAAGGAGCCTATTGCAAAAGACTGGGTAAGGTGATTTGCGCAAGGCAAATTGCAAAAGAGATTTGGAAAACCGACGGTTGGATTAGATACACTTCTTATACATATAAAAAATAACTGTGATCCAATAATTGATTTATGAAAAAATTGATTATGAAATAATGGTGGCATTCATTTTGATTTAAAAAGACAATTTTCATAGTGACAATTTATAAAAACCGGTAATTGGATTACTGTAATTTTTTACATGTATAAGAAAAATATTTAATTTAACATCCAACCAAAATATGTTTTGCAAGTGATCCTATTTTGGCAACTTTACCTAACGCCAGTGCACTTTACACAAACTTACTTAAAGTGACTTGCGTACATAGAATCAATTACAAAAATAAGTTTTGAAAAACATACAGTTAATGATTCACATAATCTTTTAATGCATTACAAAACAGGTTTTGAAAAATATACTTTTGATGATTTACATAACCTTTTTATGCATGTCAACTGTTAAGCCTAGCAAATATCACAGTGATTTACAGTCGATTTATCAAAATACAGACCATGAGGAGCTGGGCTTGGTGCTTTGTTGTTTTTGGGGCTGTTTTGGTTGTGGCTGCTGGTGAAGGGTCAAATAGGCTGATTTGTTGGCAAATAAGTGTGAAAAGAGAATTCTCAATGCCGCTTGGTTTCTATATGTTTTTGGGTGGATTTTTGCTTAAGGATATCTCTTTTTTTGTTTGATTGCTGGCTAAAAGGGGTTGGAGTTTTGCACTAAAGGTTTTTGGGGTCAGAGTTCTTATCCTATCACGTCCTGTTTTGAGCTTCGGTTTGGAGTTTGAGGATGCGATCAAACACTGTATGGTGGTTGCTCTGTTGGTGGTGTGTTCCAATGGTTTGTACCATTAGCTTTGGTTAAATTGCAGGTTTGTGGCTAGATGATTGGGCTCTAGTGTTTTCTTGGCTAGAGGTGATGTTGGTGTGTTTTGGTGTCTTAGTTTTCTGCCATGCTCTGTTGTGGGCTATTGGACGTTTCTTTATGTATTTGTGGGGTTGTGGACGTTGGCTGTTTCTAGTTTGGATATTGGGGGTTTTGGGTGTTTTGGTGTTGGTTGGTGGTTTTGGTCTATAATATATCCTTTTATTTTTTAATTAAGTAATTAAATTCTCTTTGGCCAACCAAAAAGAAAAAAAAAAGGTTGTGACATTTTGAAATTGATCGTATGTTGATTGATTAAAATTTTCGGTATATATGATATGTATAAAAAAGATATGT
The DNA here is from genome assembly GCA_017140935.1 of Hamamelis virginiana. NCBI lineage: Eukaryota > Viridiplantae > Streptophyta > Magnoliopsida > Saxifragales > Hamamelidaceae > Hamamelis > Hamamelis virginiana. Next base: position 6,273 of record JAESVK010066131.1, read on the forward strand.
AATTCAACGGTTAGTTTTTCAAAACTAATTTTACTATTCCCATAGAGATGGCTGGGGACCCAGGTATAATATGGTGTTCCTATGGATTGGTTGTACGACGGATCATTTCCCATTAGCAATATGATTAATCGAACTGTAACTGCGAGTCTGCGACGGCATTGGTTACAGCTCAGCAAACGATGCTGAGGGGGCCTGACTTATTTTCACATACACTAGCTGAGGCTCTTTCCCAGCCAGAACATTTTGTCTTACAGACTTGGGTATATATATATAATGGGTTCAGTTGTGCTTAAATAATGAACTGAAGCGATATAATTATAATTGGATTGTAATGGTTGGGTTCATTTGAAATCTTATAGCTCAAAGGTTCGATCGATGTTGATGGAAATCTATTTTGGGTTTGCTTGTTTTTCTTTTATGTATCCATTTAGGTTCCAACTCAAAAGTCTAAGCTATTAGTTAGATAACCCAAATGGGTATATGAAATTATAGCAAATTTTTTTATTTAGACGAGGTGGGATAGATTTTATTCTTATACACTATTGTTATTTTTTATTACTAGATGATTCGTGTAAATTGTACTTTCACTGTTGTGACACTACAAAAATTTCGTTGTTGATTGCTCCATTTTTCACTCTGTCCTTTCCTTCCTTTTTAAACTTCGACGTTCAAGCTTGATTTTGCAAGAGTACTAGCTGGAATGGTATTGTTTTATAACCTGGAAGCAAACTTTTGGCCTAAATATTGATAATGTTTCATCAGAATTAATCAATTGCTATACATACCGCAAATGCGGTACAAGATCTCAACCGTCCATAGCATGCTCATTCACGTCATGTGATGCGTGTGATGCCAGGTACGGGACTGAAACCGTGTACCGCATTTGCAGTTTGCGGTACGGTATGTACGCAAGTGATGATACCTCAATGTTTGATCGATATATTAATCACACTACTATTTCTACAACCCGATAATGTTGTCAAAACTATTCTTCTTAATCATGTCAAATCAAATTCATTTGTATTTTGGAATCTCTATGATTGTGATTTTGCATGCTTAAAATTTTCCATGAAACGGAAGTACGTTCTTGTTTTGCTTTCAATTTTTTGGGGGGAATATTTTGCATAAAAGGAGAACTCTAGGTAGCTTGTTTCATTTAGGAATGGAATAGCTAATGCCCTTTTTCTGGTGTTAGGTTATTTTCGTTAAGCATGCATTTCATTGTGGGCTTAATCACATTATGGTTGGTCAACATCGCCTAATTTGCTTTCGGTCTAATTTAAAGCCTATAAATGATGACTTGATGAGCAAAACGAAATTCTGAAAAAGGGAAACTAACAAGTTTAGAAAGTTTGAGAAGCGTGAATTCTCAGAATTTCTTCTCTGTCTCTCTCTCTCTCCTCCAAACTCGTACTCTTCTCTCACATTGACACATGCATTGTTTCATGACAATAGAACAGCATAATATGCTTAGTTCTTCTATTACTTCCTGTGGACGTTTTCCATAATTTATCATTGTTTCATGTCATTTGGTGCTTGGAGAATTTGTGTTATTTCCATGAAATTAATGTGTCCTCTTCTTTCCCTTTAAATATTTAAACATTAATTTGGGATTTTCTAAACATGGACAACATACAGGTACATTTTATAATTTTGCTAGAACTTTTAAGGATTCTTTCTTCTATAGTTTCTAATAGTAAAGGTTGATTGAATTTCTTTCCATTGCAGTGATGTTGGAAATTACTGGACGATTTCTTGTGAGAACCCAAGTTCTTAGGATAAGTAAAATCATACTCGGTGTGAGACCCTTGATTTTAAATAATGCCTGTAATTAGAATTATTAGTATTGATTTGCTAGTTATAAGCATTTATTGAGCAAACAATTTCATTTGTTGAAATTGGATTGAAAATACTATTTTCGTATTTATTGTGTGCAGAAGGTTTTCAATTTGTGCTTTCAAATGACAAACATTGACAGGAAAAGATGCATTTTTGTGTTCGAGGATTGTTATGGATTGAGTTAATTGGCCATGCATTGATTTTTTATGTATAAGGTTTTATTCTTAATGTAAAAGATTTTAGATTCTTTTGTATTTATACATATGAACATTATTTTATGTTTTTAATTAGTTCCTTAATTGTTTGTAGTTTTTCTTTTCTTTTTTTCTTTTTTTAATTTCTGGCTTAAATTCCATATTCAATTCATAGCCCCTATATTCATAGATCATGGTTCCAGCAACATTTTCAAATTTATTCTCAATAGGTTACTTAAGCAAATAAAAAAAAGGTGTGCAATTTTGAGATAATTAATCAGATTTGTCACAATATAAATGGCTAGGCTCCCCAAATACAATTTTTTATTTTAAAAAAATTTATTTGTAGCTTAGTGACGGGTAATTCCATTGCAAAAAAAAAAAGTGATATAATGAATTGTTAGGCAATTTGTAACGGATATTTCCATCACAATAGGACCACGTTACTGCTGCCAATACACACTTGCAACGGAATTTCCTGTCATAGTTCTCTATAAAATATTAGAAAATAATCAATTGAAATAGCGACGGATACATACCGTTGCTAAAAATAATACCAAAGGAAAGCAAATTTTTGTTGGGACAATAGCAATTGTAACTATGTAGGGACGGATATTTCCATTGCAAAAAAGCCTTAGCAACGGCAAATTGCATTAGTAGCAACGGAAATTTCCGTAATTGCTAGTTTTTTTTTTTTTTTTTTTTTTTTGTAGTGTATTGATTGATTTTAATTATAAAAAAAAATAAAAATAATATTAATTTTTGACCGATTAAAAATTTAAGTTTCAAATGTTTGCTGTGAAGATTTATGCAGAAATGAAGCTGGCGTGGAGTTGTGTAAGTTGCTTCCCGCCTTCCTCCCCGTTATGGTCTTGGAGAATGCATGTGTCCAATGTAGGACCACCTTTGGGCCTGCTGTATGTATTGGGTTTTACGTCACAAGTGTCACTAGGTCAATCGGTCCATGCATGCACTTAGGCTTCAATCTCTGTACAAATTTGAACATTCTCTTGGCTTCAATAATATATTTAATTTATTGTATATGATGCTATTCTTACAAATGGTGTAAACTCTATCCTAAAATAGATAAATTATTAAATTATTTTTATATTAATTATTAATCAATATAAAGATATTTGGTTATTTGCATGTATTTCAACTACATTTATATTATAATATTCATTAGTACATGTAATTATTTAAAATTCGTTTCGACAGTAAATTATGTTGTGTACATGTTTTAAATTAATAATTAAAATATTTAAATGAGATAGGAATGCACTCCGTTCTGAATCCAATAAAAATTTGGGGAATTTAGCCTAAGGTCCTCCTCTATAAGATGTGGATAGAGGAGGAATTTAAAATGTCGGTGCTGCCATGGTCAATCGATGGAAGAGGAAGAAGAAGAAAAATGGGAGAAAGATGAGGAGGAGGCGTTAGGAAGAACCTGGGTATCTAAGGGCAATAATGTTATAAAATAAATGAATTTTTAAAAATTAGGATCTTAGGCAGTAAAATCTTTTTAATCAGGACTTTTCAAAGAAAAAAAATATATGAGAGGACTTTAGCCAATAAATAAGTCTAAAATAGGACTTTTGGTCAATTATTCATAAAAATTTGGAATGGGAATAGAATATTAAAGTAAACTTCGAGACAAATTTATAATGCAATAGTTCCCGATGAGACAAGATTGGAAAAGGACTCCCCGTCCTAAACCCGGCATGCCTTAGTTGCAAGGAGAATGGAATATTAAAGTAAAATTCGTGACAGATTTAAAATGCGACAGTTCCCAACGAGACAAGATTGAGAAAGGACTCCCTCACCTAAACCCGCCATGCCTCATTTGCAAGGAGATCATTTTGGTTTACAAGTCAAGGAAACATTTGGACGTTCAATCACAGTGATTGCCGACCCAGTCAACTTCTCAGATAAGCAATTGTGTGGCCTAAGATGCCTAGAAAATTCTGTGCCCCAAGGAAATAAATTATAATGCTCTCTATACACACAAATGTACCAGTGGTGTTACACCGTACGTTACACTTACCAAACAATGACTCTCCCCCTTTATCAATTGACTATCAATACAAAATATATGAGTGATATAAAAAAAAATTATTATATCAATTGATTCGTCAAGCCGTCAATACAACGAGTGACATAAAATAAAATAAAAAAAATCAATTAATTAATTAACACAGACCCAGGCCAGGAGGAAAAGGAAAGTGGGATTTGTGAATAAGGAGTATAAGAAGATCAGGTCACATTTTTATAAATAATAGAAAAAAAAAAAAAGAGGAAAAATTACAGTTTGTTCTCCTTTACTATTGATCAAAAATACTTTGCATTCATGTACTTTCAACTGTGACACATTGACTCTTGTACTTTTAAAAT
>JAESVK010066132.1:0-12963 GCA_017140935.1 Hamamelis virginiana
AAATTAGGCTGATTTATTGATTCCAGCAGGTAAATAGAGTATAATTAGATGGTCTCAAAATGTGGGACTCTCCTGTTTATATAAATACAACTGTTGAGGCACCCGATTTAAATGGGGCTGTCTCTACATCATCTTTAGCCATCTCCAAACCAGTACCTTCTTCAGGAAGTATTTAGTTGGGTATTTTAGGAGATCTCGAACCATAAAGGGGAAGCGTGCTCCTCCATCATTATAAAGAGGTACCCAGATTATATAGTTTTGGCACAAGGAAATTACATAATTTTAGTTTTTAGTATTGCATTGAAGGTTTATTTATTTATTTTTTAATATGCATATGAGTATATATTATTCATAGAAGCAATATTATTTCTGCTTTTTGATTAAGTATTAACCCAACCCTAACAATCCTATATTCCTATCAATCCGCTCTTTCAAATGCTCCATGAACTTCTTACAAGCAATATTATTTTATTTTTTGTCCACGGCAAATCAACATCTGCTGATAATATTTTCCCTTTTATTGAACAGAAGCAAATAGTGAAGGAGGGCCAAGTACTTTGCTACATTGAACAGCTTAATGTGATTATGGGTCTTTGCCATGGATTCAATATATGATAACAATTGAATATCTAATTGACATCCACTTTTAGATATACTAGTTGGGTGGGCAGTTGGCAAACACTAAATGCCTGCATTAGGTTTTTGAATGTTTTGACATCCTGTATTACAATTTTATGAAGGCAATAATGAGTGTCCCACCTGCAGATTGACCTAAACAGCCAATTTTGACGAATATTGACAGAATTGACCTACAAATAAAGAAATCCCCTCTCCAAATATTCATTAATTACTATACTAACCTAGGATGATGACTTTCTTTAGGTGCATTGTTGGTTGTAGGAGACTCACAAGTCACAAGATAGTAAGAGGAGAGGATAATAAAATTTAGATATCATGTCTGTATTGCCATGCTATGCTATATATATATATATAAAATACATCATGCATGAATGTGCTATACTTGTATAATTCTTCAACACAATCTTTCAGGCCTTATAGGAGAAAAATTATTAAACAAGTTCCTTTAATTTTCAAGTTATAGCTAGAACAATTTCCAATTTATGTTTTACCTTTATGTATAGCTAAATGATACAAAAATGGATATCTTTTAACCATGCTTATCTCATGTATTTTTGTAGGTTTCCAAGATACGTACCATGCTACACACCAGAAAATGGAGGAACTAGCTTCTACGAGTGCATGATTTATTTTTGGTCTCATTCTTAGGAATTGTTTTTCCAATAGATGATGACTTAATTGAATGTATGTATATATAAATAGTTAGGATTCTAAATTGAGTGACATGCATGCCACTTTTTAACTTGTATATCATATACGGAGTATACTTTGAAGATTTTTGGACTTTATATATATTGCGAGTTGATTTTTTTTTTTAATTATTCTTGGTGCTTTAATGGTGTGTTTGTGTATGTGATTGTATGTATACAAGTTACAGGTCATATGCATTTATACAGGTTACAGGTTATATGCATATCATATGAAAATCATGTTACAGGTCATATATAGGTCACAGGTCATGTAGGTCATCTTTTGATTGCATAATCCAAAAGAAATAATTTTAAAAAGGTTTTTAAAGACAAAATACGAGGGTTTTACAGTATTGTCTTTTCTCAAATTCTAGGCAGGAAAATATTAATAACTGAGCAAAAGACGAGGGTTCAGCACACTCGCCGTTTCTGCAACTAATGAGGGTGCAAAACCCTCGTAAATTCTCTCATCGTTGTCTAAAAGGCGACGCCTTGTCTCTAGAAAAGACGAGGGTGCAAGACTCTCGTTATATTGAGAAAAGACGAGGGTGTAAAACTCTTGTCGTTGTTAGAAAATACGAGGGTGCAAGACTCTCGTTATTTTGAGAAAAGACGAGGGTGCATAACTCTCGTTGTTATTAGAAAAGAAGAGTGTGTTGAACCCTCGTCTTTTGTTCAAAATCACGAGGGTTCCCAAACCCTCGTCTTTTTTTTCACAACCCTGGAATAGACGACTCTTTAATAACCCTCGTCTTAGCTCAAAGACGAGGGTTGACAACACTTGTTATAGGCAGTTTTTGTAGTAGTGTTATGGGAATATATTTTGTGTCTTCTATTCTTTTGATAAGGAAAAGATTAGCAACTGAATATAAGTATACTGTACAAATTTGCTTATGAACTGGATTAGTTTTAATTTAGAAGTGTCAACTTTCCCGTTACTGTATCAATTTCTAACATCAACACACTTTCTATTTGTAATTTAGATGATTAGGATTTAGGATGCAATTGCCATTTGCCACCCATTAATTGTATTGATTAAAGTTAGGTGTGCTTTTTCATAAAACTAAAGATGAAATGCAAAAATGGGTAACACCATTTACGAATTTGTTGTCTGCCTGCAATTTCTTGCCCTAGTTTGCAAATAGAGAAGATTTGATAGCTTCAAAGCTTACACTGTCCCCAGTTTTGGGGCGGTTCTGTTGTTTTTTTTTTTTTGTTTCTCTTTGTTCTTTTGTTATTTGCTTTTGTCCCCAGTTTTGGGACGGTTTTGTATATTACATTTGTTAGAAATACATATTTAAAAGTTAAAAATGAATAGTATTAGACTAGAAAAGTGTTTATGATGTGTTAGCTAAGTTGTTTTTTTTTTAATCATTAATATATATATTTTTTAATTATTTAATTATATCACCGGTCCGACCGTTAACTCGGTGGTTGAACCAGTGACCCGACCACCCGGTGCTTTGGCCGGGTCGATGTCCGGTCCGGTTCTGATAACTATGATCCAATTGGATAAGAAATGAAGGAGATATATGTGTGCGAAGTTGGTCAAAAATATAGCGCGCCATGTACGTGAGTGTGCCATGCATGATTCTATGCTATGAAGGCACATAATAGACTATACACCCTCAATTGCAAATTAGTGTTTGTGGCTATCATTTTGATTGAGAATTATTTTTAAAAATCCTATTAAATCAAGTTGATATAAATGGGTGCAAAAGTTGTTATTTGGGATGCAGGAAAGAGCCTAGAAAATTATGGAGCGTAGTAAAGATGCACCGTAAGGCTTACCATGCAACCTCATTGTATTTTAACTGTTTTAGTATGATTTTTCAAACTAATAAAATTTGATAAATTCCACAAAAATCAAACGAGTGTCCTAGGATGGATTTCCATATTTTTCGACACTTAATAAAGCTTTAGAAAATGTCCCAAACTTGAATCATTATTAGATTTAAAGTAAGTGTTTTTATTGGCAATTGTTTCGGAAAATTTAGATGTTTTTAGTAATTTCTTACATATTGGAATGTGGCATGATATTAAACTCTTTAAATGATTTTATTGTGCCATTATGAATTTTTTTTTTATTCTCAAATAAATTGGTTTATAAGGTTACCCTTGAATTTAATTTGAGGAAATTGTGAAAATAGAGAAGGTGGTACAAATGAATTATTCATGTGAATAAAAAATTAACTATTTTCCAAATTGTGAGTCTTTGGAAAATAGTTAAAAATCATAAATAATTGATTTTTTATAAAATCATGGTGATTAGTGAAAGATTTTGGAAATACAAGTTATGGAAACCATATTGGCATTTACGAACTGTTGATATATGCATGTGATAGTTATATAGTTTATAACATGCTGTTACTTTTTATTATGAATAACATGATGTATACTTGGAGCATGTTAATTGTTATGCATAAAATATATAAGTGTGATATTTGCCATAATTATTGCATATAAAATTCGTATATGGCATGTGGTAGTGATTTTATGAGAAAATGTTTGGGCTTATAAGTAAATTCCATACATCTCCTAGTAACAATGTGTTTTGAGAAAATAAAACCGTGCGTTTGTCATGTAAATATGAGTGTATGGGCGCGTATGTTACGCGTGCAGGCAAAACGGATAATATTGTTACTTGGAGAGGTGCGGGGCGTTACAGTAGCACAATTACATGTGGAGGCTCGAGTTGAGTGAGCACAATGATTCATATGTATATCACTGATATAACTGTTGATATGAGTTATATGTTGAGTTGATATGCTATGAAATGTATGCATGAATTGTCATACATGGACTGTTGATATGAGATGTATACCACATGTATCGCATGAAATATTTGCATCTGGCATGAGACACATTTACATGTGAGAGATATTGCATAGAAAATTATATGCATTCATGATAATTTATGCAACTGTGGAAACGAGGTCTTGAGATACCACCGATGGACAAAAGATCCCGGAAACAGTTAGTACATTAATATATCACCCTTACTAAAAACAGCAAGTAAATCTTCATGTTAGTGAGTGACAGTCGCGGTAGGTCCTAAAAAGACAGGGATTGGGTGATATACATCCTAAAAAGGCGGGGATACTGTTGTGGTGAGATGGCCTAAAATAAGGTAACCATCTATTGTGGTGTGATAATGTATCCTAAAATAAGGTTACAATCAGTGTGAAATTTCTATTTTGCAGGAAAGGCGGAACAGAAGAAAATGGCAGGTATGACTGCAAGAGCATAGCATCATATATCTGTCATATGCATTAAGCATGCATATAGTGTGAAATCATTTATTGCGAAAAAGTGACGGATATATTCTGTAATATGTAAGTGAATTACAGATATGATGATTTTGCTATGTGATGTTTGGCTGATGATAAATTTGCTGACAGATATAAGAACGTGGAAGGATATGAATATTTCTAAATGTGTTGAGAAAAGAAGATATTGTAATCTTGTTTAATGATTCTCAATAATAAAAATGATTCACCGTGGACGTAAGCAATTTTGCCGAACCACATAAATCCTGATGTTCATTTATTTTTTCTGCTGTGTGTTTTCTTTAAGTTGATAACACGTTATCAGGACGAGACTCTATCCAACTTAGTAAACTAAATGGATGTTTTTGAAATTTGGGTACATTACGAAACTGTACTCATGATACAAACTAGTATTCAGCGCTATCTTTAATTTTTGAGATGTTGTAAATCATTTTAAAGTCTTCCGCACATGCGTATTTTTGAAAAACTGTTTTAAACTCAATAAATTTTAAATGGAATTATTCAAAGATAAGCGTTTGGTGTTTTATGTCACTGTGGCAATTCCTCATAGGGGTTACCCTGTGAGGGGTGTTACAATTTTGGTATTAGAGCTCTTGGTTGCTCTTGGTTGTGCGAGTACTAGTCATGAAAGAAAAACACTGTCCATAAATAGGTTACTGAGTTGTGGTATATGTAACTTCAAGTTTGAACTGGGACGTTCAAACCTGAGGGGGAGGTGAGTTCGCTTTAGTGGGTGATGATTCAGAGCCCTCCGACCCTATAGAGTAGAGTCATAGTAACTTTACTAAAATTGAGATTAGGATAGACGTATGTGTGTGTGTGTATATGTATGTGTATATATATATGTATGTCTTTTTCAAATATACATGTATATCTATGTTTTTTTTTTTTTTAATTTTTTTTAAGACATACATGTATCTCTATTTATTTATTTTTTTAAGTTGTTCGAGACTAAATATAAAATGTTTTTTTTCAAAGATACATGTGTGTTTGTGGATTTTTATTTTTTATTTTTTTTTTAAATCTTTTTCAGAGATGCATGTATATTCAAAATTTGTTAAATGCATATGTGAAACTTGACTGATTTTTTGTATATTTTCATTTATGTAATTTTTTGTATGTATCAATAATATAATTTTTTTGTATATTATCTACAAATTATGTTTACTTCTTTTTTAAAATGATTTTTCTATCCGAAAATCTTACATGAAAAGCAAAATCAACATTTGAAATTTCAAAATTATTGGTATGGGAGCGAGATTTTAGGAATTTAGATATGGATATTTATCAAATATTTTTGTAACTGCCAAATATAGAACAAATCCATAAATGGGCAATTGTGTCTTTTTATGCACTAAAATTGCATATTCATGTATCACCAAAAACGTATGGACCTACTGGTATAAGCATCTTATACTAAGGTCCTATTGGTATAAAACCTTAACATTAATATCTATTTAGATTTAATAAAATATGGACAACATATTATGTATAGAAATGTTTTAAATTTTAAGATTGGGAGTGAAGGTGCCATCTTATTTTCTGAGGCATGCAATATAAAAAATAATATAATTTTTATAACGGCATTTTAAGTTAATAATTCTAAGTTTTCAAAATATTACATGAACGAATCTGATCCAAAGATAATTACTTATGATGGTTGATGATTATATATATATATATATATATATATGAAAAATTAATATAGCATAAATTTTTTGAAAATACTAAATGAATCACTACTTAAACCATATTTCTTTACAACCTAATGCGGAAGCACTACTATAAAAATGCTCATTCACGACACTCAAAAAGTGTCGTTATAGTTTGTTTACAATACTCGTGCAAGTGTCATCTATTGCACTGTCCTGAAAACGTTTATGACACTTTTTGAAGTGTCGTAATAGATTAACCTAGCACGACACTTAAAAAAGTGTCATTCAATATATTTATTGGCACGATACTTATAAAAGTATCGTTATTACCACGACAATTCTAGAAGTGTCGTAAGACTTTAGATCTACAATGACAATTATTAACCGTCGTTAAATTTGCCTGAAAATTTTGTTATTGTTTTTTGTTTTTTTCGCTTGTTATTTTGTATCCTCTTGTAGTGACCTGTATTCCTTTGTTCTCACATATAAAATTGTGTTTCTTGGCATCCCATTCCACCAATACACATAAAAGAGAATTGAAAAAGATACATACTTATTAACATATATTTCCATCATTTAAGTAGATAATCGGTATGTGATAACCCAAAAATTTTAAAATGAAAATTTTCATATTTTAAATATGTTTTGGAACTATTTGTAACTAAGAGATTTTAAATTTTGAAATTTTATAAAAGCTAGAGGTGACTTTGAAGTTTCATATAAGCTTAAGGGTATGTTGTGAATTTAAGAAATTGAATTTTTTCTAAATTGCAATCAAGTCCCTCCCTTTTCTATTCAAAAACCCATGAGCAGCCCCTGGTTTCCTCATTTCCAGCCATGAGACTTGAGAGAAAGAGGAAAAGAACCTTGAGAGAGAGAGAGATCGGGTAGAGGGGAGGTTCACCTTCAAGACTCGCCGGAATCCCGCCGGAATTAGTCACCAGGCTCCTTGTTCTTGCTGTTTAGAGGTGAGTCAAGCTTTTACCTTTCCTTTTCTTCCTCATTCCCTTTCTTTTCCTTGTCATTTTCGGATGCATGCATGACTGAGTTTGAATCTTAATTGAAGAGTAGTTCATGGTGTTTTATGAGGATTATATTCAATTTTGGTGGATTTTGATAAAAGGTTTCAACTCAGTTTCACTTACATGCAAACTAATTTAGAGTTTTTAAATATAAATGCATAATTAGGGGTTTTAGAAATGGGTTCATGAGCAGGCATTGTGAGATTTCGAAATTTTTGTTATGTATAGTGGTTTGAAAATCAATTTGAAACTGAAGGTAAGAGGATTCATAACTGTTTTGGCTTGCATGTGGATTCTGTGGCGATGCTTGGGAATATGGGTTTTCAAAATGAGTATTTTTTTTAACATGTGTAATGGGATTCTTGAAATTTTGAGTTAATGTTTGGTGCATTGAAATTTCTGGTAAATGGATCAAGGACTGTGGTGATAATTTGAGTTGAGATTTTAACATACATGAAAGGTTTGAAAAGTTTCAAATGTCTTTCAAAACATTCACGGGTATCTTTATGGGTTTAAGAAATGTTCATGGTAGATTCATAAATTTTGATTTTTGTTTGTTAGATTTAAGTTGTTTTGAGTTACTTGTAAGTGAATCGAGGTTGTGAAGCAGTGTAGAGAAGATTTTGAGGTGTTGGAAGCCATGGCAGTCCGTTTTAGCAGCAGAACTTGATATAAAAAAAAAAACAGAGTGTTCTGTCCGCACACTTTCGGCACTGTTAGAAGCATATTTGGGCTAAACTTTCTTCACGAAAGTTATAGGTATTTGAGTTAGCTTTTCAAAGAATCCAACCTTACCTCATTTGGAATTTTGTACAAAGAGTTATGCCCATTTTACCGAAAACTGTTTTTCAGTGGAAATATTCTCGCCCAAACCCCAGTAGGTTACTGAAATTGATGATTTTGGCCTTGAAAATGTTGGATTTGGACTTTGGCTATTAAATATGAATTGTAGATCTTCGAGTCTTCTTTTCAGAACACTAAAATTCATTAATTTTCGATAACTGAGTTAGGATATATGGTCTAAATAGTAAAGCTGTTTTGGAAGGGTCTGATTCATGAATGAGTCTTTAATGTTTAATTTTGATGGTTTTCCAAATGTGTAAACATGATATTTGAGTTTACAACTTGTATTATAGTTTTTGAAGATCCTTAAATGTTTAGAAATGATTTTAGATAAGTAGTTGTGAAGAAAAATCGATTTGGATTTGTTTTTGATCAAGTTTGCAATTTCTACCTGTCGATAGATGATCATCTATAAATAGATGATCAGTCATCTATCTATAAATGGGCCTAATTTCCAAACCAAACTTTAAATGAGCATATCGTTTTCATCTGATGTCCGTTTTGAACGATCTTTATATGCACGAAAAGCTTATGAAGTCTAGTTTCTAAATATGATAATGTTTTGGTCAGTTTATGTTTGGAGAGATAAATGTTTTTAAAATACCAGATTTGCCTTTTCTCATACATTTCGTGTTCTTTGGCTTATATCTCTTGAACCTTTGGACATTTGGACATAAAATTCGATATATATAATCTATTGGCATTCTCGAGAACAAGTTTTGAAAGTCTTAAGGCTTTTGATTTAGTTTTCTTATGGTTTTTCCTTATGTGGAATTGTGTGTGTCTTGGATTAGACACCATTGGGTTTGCCTCGTGTATATTTGTGCTTTGAAATTGTTAGACCTTTAGGATAGCATTTTTGGGGTTTTTGATCTTTAAGATTCAAGGGTGAATGGCTTTGAGGATTAGGTTGGTTTGCTTTGGGGATCTTAGAATCCTTTGTGCTTAAGTTTGATTCTCTCTTTTTGCTTTGTTTGTTTGTTTGTTTCTCAGTGTTGATTGGGTCCCTTGGAGGACCACTTACATCGGGTGCATCAGGCATTGCATTAGGAGGCTCGTGGAGCCACAACGGTTGGAAAACACAATTGCTTTGAGGTAGGGATAAGTAACCTTTTACTGTTAGTAATGATATATTTGTTTTATAACTGTTATGAGAACTCTACGTATTTCTAAACGTTCATTAAATGGTATGATTCACATATGGTTGCAAACCTTAACCCTTACCTTATAAATGTTACGAGAACAATATGGATTATAAACTCTGATTTCAAATGACATGGCTTATGATGGCTAGAGAACCCTGTTTACCCATTTGAACTGTAAATCTTGATTTAAGTGATATGATTTATAAATGCCGATGGACCTTGTTTCTTATTGAACTGTCAAATCAGATACATGGAATATACCTGTTTTGTGAACCATAGAATTTGTGTGGCATGTTTATGAACTATATGAAAGGTTTTGCGTGCTAATGCCTTATAAATTGTTAACTGTTTCAAATGTGGAGATGATACTTATCCACCAAATGTTTTATGAATTAAGGATGATTGAGCTATAACTAAATGGTTTTACAAATGATACATGTGGATGTTATTTTAAGAAAGCCCATTCTCGCAAATGTCTTTATGATTTAAGAAAGTGGTTTGATATACCTTTGAACTATTATCATTCCTTGGTTTCTAAATATGGCTTTGGAAACATGTCTTATATATTGATTTGAAATCGAGCTTTGGAAATGTTTGTATTCAAATGGAAACGCCTGTATAAGGGTTTCTAGTTACGGTATATTCTGGATGCCATGTGATGGATCCTGGTTCTTGATATGAGATTTTACCACGCGAGGATGTTGGCGGTGTTTCGACCTGTCTTCGGTCTTGGCCTCATCTCGGTGGACATGGCATATGATTAGTTATATATTTTTAGGACATGCATTATTATATATATTATTGTGGACTGAATTGTATCATTGGGGGTTTGGGGCCCATGGCCCCTTTCGATTATATTTTTGGGTGCGGCTGTGACTACGGTCCCCGGCCTGGTTTAGTAGTAGCCCGGTTGAGCTAAAGGCTTGTTAGCCTAGAATCAACAGCCCTATAATACAATTCAGTCCAAGTTTTGGATATGCTAGGGACCTAACGAAGTGACGCATATGCCAAATCTGGCCGAACTCCATACCGATGGGTATACTATGGACCCTGCGCGGTGACGTATAGTGCCATGCTATGGACTAGGACGTTATTTGGCTATTGTTGTAACACCCCACACAGGGTAACCCCTATGCGGAAATAATACAATACCATAAAACATCTAACACTCATCTTTGGATAATTCCAATACAAATTTAAGAGTTTTATAAAATACATAAAGTGCGGAAAATACTACATTCCAAAATATAAAGACAACAATGAGTACTAGTATATCATGTGAGTACAGTCCCGTAATGTACTCAAATTATTCTCAAACTCTAAATGAGTATTCACAGAGAGTAACACTGTCAGATCCATCCTCATAACTTCCCAATTTTCTCTTCCAAGTTACTGCCTTGCCCCCGGGGGGGGGGCGAAAACACTAACCGGGGTGAGCAAAAACCACTATTGCTCAGTAAGGTTCGTAAACCTCAAATATTACATGATGCTTTTAAAAGAAACATCAGGATTTTTAAATCCATCAATAAATCTCATCATCAATTAAACATCACATATAATATCCTTATTCATTGATATATTGCAGGATATATTCATCTCATTTTTATAAAAATAATCATGCTTTATGCATATGACAGATATACAATGCAATGCTCATGCAATTTTTGTCTGCCATCTTCTCTGTCCTGTCTTTCTTACCAAACGGATATCAGTACTCAAATAGCAACCTTATTTTTAGGATTTACCATTTCATCATAACAGATGGCTACCTTATTTTTAAGGTACTCAACCATCTTACCACAACAGCATCCCCGCCTTTTTAGGATGTATATCACCCAGTCCCCGCCTTTTTAGGACCTACCGCGATTGTCACTCATTGACAAGAGGGTTTACGTACTGTTTTTAGCAAGGGTGATATATTAGTGCACTAATTGTTACCAAGATCTTTTGTCCATCGGTGGTGTCTCAATTCCTCAGTTACATAATTAATCACAAATGCATATGATTTTCTATGCAATATATCTCACATGTAACTGTGTCTCATGCCAGATGCAATTATTTCATGCAATACATATGGCATACATCTTATATCAATACTTCATGTATTACATTTCATGCATACATTTCATAGTATATCTGCTCATATATTTCATTTCAACAGTTATATCAACGATATACATATGAATCAACTTGAGCCACTACCTGTAACTGTGCCTTTGTAATTCTCCATACTTCTCCAAATAACAATATTTCTCGCTTTGCTTGTATGCACAACATACATACCCATACACGTATGTCTACATAACAAGCTCACGGTTTTATTTTCACAAATACATTGTTACTAGGAGATGTAAGGAATTTACTTAAAAGTCCAGTCACTTTCTTTCCAATACAACCACATTGCCATATGCCAATTTATTTTGCAATTAGTATGGCAAATATCACATGCATATATTTTATGCATCATAAATAACATGCGCCATACACATTATGTTATTCATAATAAACAATAACAGCATGTTATAATCTTTATTATTATCTTATACTTGATTTTAAAAGAATCAAGATAATCACATCACCATTCGTAATATATATTATCACTGAATATAGGTCAACACAGTTCCCTAAGCAATATATTCATTCTCAGGGGTTTACCTTAAGTCCACAGTATCCATTTTTTTCCAGATATCTCAACTAATTTGTATAAATACCCTTAGGTATCTAAAGAAATACTTCAATTCAATATTATCACTCAATTGAATTATCAACATCATTGACATATATATAATATTTATATATATCCCATAAAATAAAACCATTTTCCTGTCAATATTATTCATAAATTCAAAATGCTTCAAGGAAAAAGTATTTTCCTATGCTAAAATATTATTTAGCATCTCAAAACAAAAAGCTGGAAATATATATATTTGTTCAACCCAGCAATAGTATTTGAATTTTTAAAAATTCATCTCTTGGAATAAAAATGTGAAATTTTACAGGTAGAAACTAGATTCACGTATGAATACCTCCATAAATTTTCAAGATTTTAGGATGAGTGGAACATCATCCGATTTTAAATTCAAGTTGATACACAAAAACAGTGTGATTACCTGCTGTGTAACAGCCATTTCTAAAATCAAAGAAAAATAGTAAATCACATCATTTCTTCATAAAATTTTTATTGAAAACAAATTTAGAAGTTAGGAAATTATTCCAACAAACCTTGCTCAAAAACGATTTTTCTACATTTAATTAGAATTTCTATACTAAAACTGTTATGAATTGAAATATGAAAAATTCAACGTATATGAACATTAATTTTTCAACCTCAAGCCAAATTCATTTTTGCATGAATTTATCAAACAAGATTTCTACTTCTAAAGAAGACAAGAAATCCTTATTTTCTTTCAAACTCAACATGAAATATGTAAGATAGTAGAACCCTACCTTGGTTGTGTGTGTGTTGAACTTCAAGTGCTTACTCCTTGCCAACTCAAAGAGTACTTCTCACTCTTTTCTTTCTCTTTCTTTCTCTAAATTCTTTCTTCTCTACTACTTGTGTATTCATTAGCATTTGAAATGTGGTATTTATAGAGAAATGATTCATCCTCCATTCTCAAATTTATCTACCACTCTTACATTCATCCATCATTCTCATCTTCCATTCTCAAATTTATCCA
>JAESVK010066136.1:0-15780 GCA_017140935.1 Hamamelis virginiana
TTATAAGAAGAGAGGTTTATAAATAGAGGAGGATAACCCTAGGGCCGGTACACTCTTGCTTGCCTCCTCCCCTAGCCGAAATTCTCTCTCTCTCCCTCTTAAGCCTTTGCCTTCTCAAGTTGTTGTGGAGACAAAGGAAGATCAAAGAAGTTTTGGGCTCGTGTGGACTTAACATTGGAGGCTTCCATACCTTTGGAGCTTGGAGTTTTGTGAAGGCGACCATCGAAGTAACATCAAAGTAAGCATTTATTTCATGTATAAATAATTGTTTAGATTCATCTTATAGTTTGAGTTCGATTCATGGATGAAAATCGATGGGAAAATTTTTATTTTACATTCCGCTGCATTCCCATGGTGTTTTCTTTCATTTTGATGGTTGAGGTAAGTAATTGGTTCGATTATCCCTCTTTTGTCGTGGCAAAAATGGGATGTCATTTTGTTTCGTTGATCTTCACTGGCGAAGCCATGAACATCAATGAGGGGCTTCTGTAGACATCCATTTTTGACCATGGGTATGGTTGTTGAACCATAAATTTTATTAAAAAATTAATAATAAATAAATAAGCTTTCTTATTTATTTATTATTAAAAAAAAAATCTCTACGTTTTGAATTTGACCATTTGGCATTTAATCATTTATGGATTAGCATCCATTAAATTGATATTTTTTTATTGATGGGTTAAAATCCATTAAATAATTAGTTTTATCCATGGGTTAATATCCATTAAGTTATTGGTTTTATCCATGGATTAATATCCATTAAGTTATTGGGTATATCCATGGATTAATACCCATAACCCAAATTATGATGGTTATTGCTTAGTGGGTAAAGGGAGTTATTTAATCCAATGGTTATTATTCAAGGTGGGAGAAGTTATTTTATCCAAGGGTTATGATTCAAAGTTAAAGTGACCAACGGTTATAGGTTGGTTTCTTCTACTTTTTGGAATATAAAAAAGAAAATAAAAAAAAGATGACAGAAAGTGAGAGAAAGAAGTTAAAAAAAGCATTCGGTGGAAAAGATTTAGAGAGAGAAAAGGAGTCTTGTAAAGGAGAAGAGAAGAAGACAAAGAACACAAGGTAAGGTACATCAAAGGTGTTCATACACCCTAGGTAAGTATAACTTTTATGTTCATCTTCTTTGATTTATCTAATTATATATATGTGTGTGTGTATATATATATATATATATATATATTAGAATATTACAGAAAATTTTGATGTTCAAGAACATCAAAATAAATGTAATATTTCAATTATATATATATATATATATATATATATATATATATATATATATATAATAAAAAAAATTGATGTTCGAGAACATCAAGATAATCATTTTCATTTAAACTTAAAGTTTAATCTCCTTCAAGTATTCATCCAAGTTCATGATGTTCTTGAACATCAAAAATTATGAAAAGATGATCAAGATCATCAATTTCGTGATGTTCATGAACATCAAAAATAAAAATAATGGTGTGAAAGTTAATTAATGATGATCGAGATCATCAAAATAGTAAAAAAAAAAAAATGGAAATAAAATTATAATCTAACCTTTTCTCAAATCTTTGTCTTTCTATGTCAGAAATAGAAAAGATATACGTAAACTTTTCTCTAGAATGTCTATCTTGAAATCACACTGACAAAGTGTTGTTTAAATAGGATTTCTAATGAGAAGAGTCCTAATTTGATTTTTAAAAGTTATCCAATTCAATTATTCATTTATTTGATTGGATATTCTCTACATGATATCAATTCTTTTAAATTTCGAATTAAAATCAAATAGGAAGTTCTTATTAGTTGGACTCACAAAATTGTTACAAGCCTAATTTGAACAATGACTTTCAGAAAGTATTTAAAATAAATAAATAAATACTTTTTGATAAAAACAAAATCCTCAATTAGTTTTTAATAAGAGGATATTATCCTTTTGTTAAATTCAAAATTTTATATTTGTTGGATAATTTCCAATAGAATAAATTTAAATTTGGTTAATTTATCCCACTAATTCATGGCACCGTCCCACTAAGCCTTCAATATTTAGTGGATTTCAATTGCTCAATTTGTGTGTGATACAAATGATTAAATGCCAATTCGATTGTACAAAAGCAAAATTCAAGAAAAATCTAAAACTAGTGTTCGGCGCATTTAAATTGCATAAAGCAATTTGGGACATATTAAATTCGGTATAATTGAAGTCGGTGGATATAATTGAATTCAAAAGGTTTTCAATTAAATTGTAAAGTATATGTAATTCCACATGTGAAGTTCAAATAAATTAATATAATTTGGGTTTACATGATTTTTATATGCGATTTCAATCACCGATTAGCGCATTCAAATTGTGCAATTCCAAATATATGCAATTTCGGCATGTGTAATTAAATTTAATCAATTTTAATTAAATTGACACATGAGAAATCAATATTTGCGAAATTGGTATATACAAAGGAATTAAAAATTTTAATCAAAATTAAAATTTTTGGCAAGTACAATTTGTCACAATTTTAATCTAATTGAAAATTTCGGCATAAAATTGAAAGTCCAATTTGACACAAATATAATTAAATTTAAATTTAATTATATTTACAAATTCTTAATTGAAATGTTAATTTGGTTCATCAATGCCGTAGCAAAGTTATAAAATCCAAATTATAAAGTTCACTTGAAAATTTGGACAAATAATTTAATTCTTATTTCCTATGGAAATAGAATTATAATTATTTATTAAATTGGAATTTCATCTTATTGGACTATTGGAACCCATATAAATTTATGTCAAATGATTATGGGTTACAAATTAAAATAATAAGTTAGTCCATATTAGATTAACAAATATCCAATTTAAAATGATCCATATATCTAGTGGGCTAATAAATGTCCAACTAATGTTATTCAAATTGGACAAACCAAAAATACAAGATCAAATCATTGGATCTCATTTAAGTCCAATTAATCTTAAATTTTGATTTGGTATTCCAATAATGAGTTTCCTAAATAATTTGACTTTAAAAGGATCTTTAATTTAAATTTCTAAAGATTTAGTTCATTTTTGATAATTGAGTTTTGTTAACCCATTATCTAATTAGTTCAATTTTATTTTAAACTTATAAATGAACTTTTCCTTAAATAATTAAATTCATGAAAGCCTATTATTTTGATTTATTAGTTCAATAATTGAGCGGATCTTGAATCCACTATATTGGCTAATAAAGTCTAACTTTAACTTAATCTTGGGCTTTTTATCATTTCAAATTTTCCGAACTACGATCGACTTGATTCCACTTTGGGATACGTAGGTAGTCCAGCAGCTACACTGGATGCAGTCACAATCCTGATAAATTCCTAAATTTATCCAAAACAAATCAAATTAATTTTAATAGTTCAATTAACTATTAAAATTATCAATCGCTAAAACTAAATATTTAAATAGTGGGTCATATACTCATTATTTAATTTATTTAAATTAATTGAACTACGGTTGGCTTGATCCCTACAAGGGGTACGTAGGCAACTTAGGACTTGTGCTTAAGTGCAGCCACAATTATAAATAAATATAAATTTTCATGTAATTGATATTAATCATGGTTGGAATCAAAGGGTGTTCTCTTGTAACAAGAGATTATAATTAATAGATATTTATTATCTTGAATGGGTCCTACTCACACTAATAAAAGCTTATATACTCTTAGTATATAGGTGAAATTATGTTTTGTAAAAAAGTTAAATTTTTGCTCAACAATGGTCATTAATGGTTGCCTGTGATTTGAGGTAAAATAGGGTGTCAAAACCCTAAGTTGCCAGTTTTACCCTTATGAGTAGTTAGGTAGAGGTCATTATCACATGTAGGTTTTTAGGTCAGATTTAGTCTGTTCTTTTTGCATTTAGTTTTTAGAGAGTCTAGGAACATCCCTGCAAAATTTCATCGCATTCTGAGTCTAGCTTGATAGAAAATAAGGCCTTTTGTGACTTGAAGGGCAGTACTGTCCTTTGAATCACAAATGCTCTGAATAACTGTCGATCTTGTCTCGAATGGTCTCGAGGATTTAGCATAGATATTTAAGGTGTGTTTGGTAGCTAAGTTAATCAATGGCAAGGTCTGTTGAGCCTTCTGGTTCATGTTTGGCTCTTGAGGCTCAAAAGGCCCTTTCAAGCTCAGATTAGGGTTTTGACCGGAAGCGACCGGGATTCAATCTTTTTATCAAACCAAAGCCTTCAAAGGCTTCAAAACACTTTCTTAAAACTTTTTAAAACTTGTTTCGAGAAGAAGAAATGATTTCGAGAGCAATTGGTTAGCAGATTTCAAAACCCTAATTTGGGCCCGGCAGACCCTAAACAGCTAATCAGTCAGCTTTTCCCTAAAAATTTGACTTTAGTCAATGCATTTTCACTTCAAAAATTTCTTAAAACATATAGAATCGAATCACGATCGTTTCGGCGGTTGAATCGTCGAATTTGGACTTAAAACGTGCCCGAAAAGCCGAAACCGGGTCAAAACGGGCCTAGACAGGCCCAAAATAGGGCAAAATTGGGCGAGGGAATGGATGACCGTCCACCCATGGACGGCCAACCGTCCTTGAGGGACGGCCAACCGTCCCTAGGTATCAGTTCAACGATCCCTTTGCCCAATAACTGCTATTTTTCAGTCTTTTCTCTGCCCGGGACTCTTCTAAGCCTTGCTATGTGTCTAGTTCTGCCATGGGGACTTTGGGGTGAGTTTGAAGACCTTGGAAGGCTGGTTTAGAGCCCTTCGATCATTCCTAAGAGATTTAAACTCAGCCATTGATCAAATTTAGGCTTCCCTATAAATAGAGAGCTATGAAATCAGTTTTAACACACACAATTGGCTTTAGAGAGCTAGCTTGGAGAGTAGAGGCTTGAGCATTGCACAAGCTTCCCCCATAGCACTCTTACCTATACTTTTGAAGTCCTTTAGAGGTTGGAGAGGAGCTAAGAGCAAGGGAGAAGAAAGTTAAAAGGTTAGTACAATTAATTATTGTACTTTAGTTTAAAGTTTGCATCTTCTTATTCTTCTTCTTCTTCTTTCTTCTTCTTCTTCTTTCTTCTCTGATCATGTTATGCTATGATTAGGTGTTAGGGATTAGTTTATTATTTCTTTGGTATGCATGATAGGGGTCAGTTTATTATTTCTTTTGTATGCATGACAGGGATTAGTCTTATGATACATGGAATATATGCATATCTCTTCTTCTTTTCTTCTATTATCACATCATGTTAGGATTAAGTGTTTAGGATTAAGTTTTCTTTTAGTATGCATAATAGGGATTATTTTTATATTTTAGTATGCATGATAGGAATTATTGGTATGATTTTATAGGAATGCATGTTTAAGTCTCTTATATTAGTAATCATATTAGGATATTAGTTTCTTCAAGTTAGCATTAATGTTGTTCTTATTATAATTACCTTTATCACTTGGAATGTTTGATTGATGTATGAATTTTGTTCGAGGGAGCATGCAAAGGTAAGTCTCTTCCATTGTGATTAAATGAGTTATGAGAAGTATGATTATGATGCCATGTTTTGATATGCATATTAGGTTGCATGTTAGTCATTTTTACCTTTCTTATTTGTTATTTTCATGGTCTTTAATGCATTTTAAAAGGTATGTTCAAATCTATCCATGAATTGAAAATACCTTTAAAGTGTATTAAATGTCATTTTTTAGGCTCAAATTAACATAGAAACATGCCTAGGTACACATAGGCAACTTAGATTGCATTTAGGACATTTTTCATGCATTATTTGCATTTTTTATTGCACTTTTTATGCATTTTCCAGAAATTCCAGCATGCATTACTTAGTGTTTTAGGTACTTTAGACTAACTTAGGATTAGCTAGAAACCCTAGGGTTAGGGAGGTTACTTAACTTCACTTAGGACTATCCTTTATTGTAAGAATTGTAGCAGCGATTGAGTTTTATTTAATTTAGGAGTCTACTTCGAGAACAACTCCAAACAAAGTGATTTTGAAAGTATTTAAAATGGAATGAAATTCCATCTTTTATGCAAAGAAAAGTGTTTCAATCAAACCCAAACTCTCGAAGCTAGAGTCCTAGATAAGATAGAATCTTTTTGGCTATATAGTTCATTACAATAGGAGAGTCCTAAGTAATCGAACTACGTGGACTTTGATCTTTATCAAGCAATTAGTAAGGTACGTAGGCAATCAATAGGGTGCAAGTCCAATCTTAGGTTGACTTTTGTCTCCTAAGGTCTTTAGGATTTTCTATTCTTTTTATTATTATTATTTATTATCTAGTAATTATCTATACTACTTTCTTGGTTGATTAGATATGATAGGATTATTATGATAAGATTTTGAATAAGCCCAAACTTAATTAGGAGACCTTTAATTAGGGCGAGGTGGGTGCCTACAAGGAGTTCCTTAGAACCTTCCCACTTCGTAACCTAGCCCCCGAATCCAACTTTGATTCAAATACCATGCTTTTCCAAAATATGGGGTCAGTGTTTTATTGAAAATAAAACTCTTTTTGTGGTTTCCTTGTTCCCTAAAAATAAGGTGGCGACTCCCAGTTTTTTATAAACTCTTATCCTTTTTCAAAAACCCAATCTTGAGTGGATAATAGAGAAGGATAAATATGGATAATAGAGAAGGATAATAGTAAAGGATAAATCAAGACGGATAGATCATACCACGATGACTCAAAGTGAACAAAAGGCCTCCCGATCCCTTGGGATATTTGGTTGGCTGGTTCACAGGTTGATGCCAGATAATTTAAATGCCACACTGGTTACACTTATTCCAAAGGTACAATGCCCTTCTGATATGTCTCAACTACGGCCCATTAGTCTGTGTAATGTTTTATATAAGGCTATTGCTAAGGTTTTGGCTAATAGATTAGGAGAGTGCTTCCTATAATAATTAGTGACAATCAGAGTGCTTTCATTCCTAGTAGACTGATTGCTGATAATATTTTGATTGCACATGAAGTTATGCATTTGCTAAATACTCGAAGGACAAATCGTAAGTATGATATGGCGATTAAGTTAGATATGAGTGAAGCCTATGATCGTATGGAGTGGTCTTTTTTAGAAGGTATGATGAGGAAGTTAGGTTTCGCTTCGACCTGGGTTCAATGGGGGATGGAATGTGTGACTTCATTGAGGTATTCGTTTCTGGTGAATGGTGCTAGAATGGGGAATGTTCAGCCATCTCGTGGACTTAGACAAGGAGATCCGTTGTCACCTTACCTATTTATCCTTTGTTTAGAGGCTATATCTACCTTATTTCACCAGTATGCTAGGGAAAGAAAGATAAGTGGTTTTCAGATCAAGCATGCTGGACCAGTTATAACTCACCTTTTATTTGCAGACGATTCTATTATTTTTTGTAAAGCTAATGCAACGAAATGCCGGTATGTAAGAAGAATTTTGGATAGTTATGGTTATGTATCTGGCCAATGCATCAATTTTGAGAAATCCTCAGTGTTTTATAGCAAGAATACCCCTGCTCCTATTCGACAAAGGTGTGCAGATATTTTGGGTATATCTCGTCATGGTGGTCAAGGAAGATATTTGGGTTTACCGGCTATTATTGGTCAAAATAAAAG
The DNA here is from genome assembly GCA_017140935.1 of Hamamelis virginiana. Classification (NCBI taxonomy): domain Eukaryota; kingdom Viridiplantae; phylum Streptophyta; class Magnoliopsida; order Saxifragales; family Hamamelidaceae; genus Hamamelis; species Hamamelis virginiana. The sequence goes on from JAESVK010066136.1 coordinate 7,598, forward strand.
ACCGCTGTTTGCTAATATTAGAGACAGGGTGGGTGCCAAGATTCAAGGTTAGTAAGCAAAATTCCTTTCACCGGCAGGAAAAGAAATTCTCTCAAAGGCGGTAGCCCTTGCTATGCCAAATTTTGCATTGAGTTGTTTTAAGTTGCCCATTACTTTATGCAAAGAAATTAATAGTATGCTTGCAAGTTTCTGGTGGAATCAATCAGATGGTCAGCGTTCATTGGGTCGGCTGAGGTAAGTTAACAAAAATAAAAAATGAAAGGGGACTTGGAATTCGAGATTTAGAAAGGTTTAATTTGGCATTGTTAGCAAGACAAAGTTGGAGGTTACTCTAGAACCCAGATTCGCTAGTGGCTCGGGTATTCAAAAATCGCTACTTTCTTCAATCTGATTTCTTGAATGCAAAGGTAGGGTCGCGTCCTTCGTGGGGTTGGCGGATTTTCTTAGCTGGTAGAGAGGTGCTTCATAGGGGCTTATGTTGGAAGGTGGGAAACAGACAGAGTATTTACATGTGGAAAGATACATGGCTGCCTAGTCATTTAAATCGTCCTCTTCAAGCTAGGGTGGAGGGAGTTAATCCAATGATGAAAGTCTGTGAAATTCTAGATGTTGAAGGTCGCCGGTGGGATGAGCAGAAAGGGAGACAGCTGATGTTTGATTCCAATGTGAATGAAATTTTATCAATTCCTATTTCTTGGTGTAATGCAAGGGATAAACTTATTTGGAATTTCAATTCTAATGGGCAGTATTCTGTTAGCTCAGGGTATAAATTGGATTAGAATAACAGAGACTCGGCATTGTTTAAAGGTGGTCAAGAACGTAGGGAGTCTAGTAAGCATTCAGTGTATCACCATGGTTGGCGGCATTTATGGAAAATGGAGATCCTGGGGAAAATTAAAATGTTTTTGTGGCGTTTTGCACATGATTCGTTACCAGTGGGAGAGTCTCTAGTTCATCGGGGAGTTCCTAGATTGGAAGATGTGTGTGGTATCTGTGGTGATCATGTCGAAACTTCTCTTTATCGATTGTTTTGGTGCTCTCATTCTCGTTTATCGTGGTTGTGTTGTCCATTGAGAGTAGATGTTCTGCAACTTAATGGCATGGGTTTTTTTGAGGTCTGGCATCAATTGTTGGAAAGATGGAAGGGGACTATTGATGAGGAGTTGTAACACCCCACACAGGGTTACCCCTATGCGGAAATGCCACAGTAACATAAAACACCAAGCGCTTATCTTTTGAGTAATTTCTTTTTAAAATTAACACAGTTTTTCAAAATACGCGTGCGGAAGTCTTTAAATATTTTTTTCAACATCTCAACAATTAAAGATAGCGCTGAGTACTAGTTTGTATCCTGAGTACAGTCCCGTAATGTACCCAAATTTCAAAAACATCCATTTAGTTTACTGAGTTGGATAGAGTCTCATGCTGATAACGTGTCATCCTCTTAAAGAAAACACATAGCAGAAAAATAAACAAACACCAGGATTTACATGGTTCAGCAAATTGCCTAGTCCATGGCGAGTCATTTTTATTATTGTTATTCATATTACAAGAATACAATATCTTCTTATCTCAATACATTCAGAAATATTCACATCCTTCCATATTCTCATATCTGTCAACAAATTTTATCATCAACCAAATATCACATAAATAAATCATCATATCTGTAATTCATTTATATATATTACAGAATATATCCATCACTTTTTCACAATAAATAATTTTACAGTACATGCATGCTTTATGCATATGACAGATATATGATGCAATGCTCATGCAGTCATACCTGTCATTTTCTCTGTTCTGCTTTTCCTGCAAAACATCACAACATCATCACAGATGGCTACCTCATTTCTAAGGTACTCAACCATCTTAACCACAACAGCATCCCCTCCTTTTTAGGATGTATATCACCCAATCCCCACCTTTTTAGGACCTACCGCGATTGTCACTCATTGACAAGAGGATTTACGTACTATTTTTAGCAAGGGTGATATATTAGTGCACTAACTGTTTCCTAGGATCTTTTGCCCTATCGGTGGTATCTCAACTCCACAGTTACAAAAATAATCATAAATGCATATGATTTTCTATGCAATATATTTCACATGTAACTGTGTCTCATGCCAGATGCAATTATGCAATACATATGGCATACATCTCATATCAACAATTCATGTATGTCAATTTGTGCATACATTTCATAGTATATCAGCTCAACATTTATATCAGTGATATACAAATAAATCATTCTGCTCACTCAACTTGAGCCACCACATGTAACTGTGCCACTGTAACACCCCGTACTTCTCCAAGTAACAATATTGTCCGCTTTGCTTGCATGCGTAACATGCGCGCCCATTTACGCATATCCACATGACAAGTGCACGGTTTTATTTTCTTAAAACACATTGTTACTATGAGATGTATGGAATTTACTGTTAAGCCCAGTCACTTTCTCACAACATCATCACCACATGCCATATGCCAATTTTATGTGCAATAATTATGGCAATCATCATATGTATGTATTTTATACATAACAATTAACATGCTTCATCATTTTATTCATAATAATAACAGCATGTTATAAACTTTACAAATATCACATGCATATATTAACAGTTTATATATATGCCAATATAATTTCCATAACTTGTATTTCCAAGGTCTTTCACTAATCATCATGATTTTATAAAAATCAATTATTCATGAAAATTAACTATTTTCCAAAGACTCACAATTTGGAAGATAGTTAATTTTCTATCCACATGTATTTTCTATACAATAATCCATTCTTTTTGGCCAACTTTGCACACTTATAACTCCTTCGTTACTCATCCGATTTGGATGATTCAAGATGTTATAGAATCTGTGTGATATAAGCTTTCAAAATATCATGGTGGTGTATAACACCTCCCATCCGAACATATTTAAAAATGATGCCCAAGTAGGCTCGTTAATAAAATTTCCGATTTTTCGGCAACTTCGGTTCTCAATTTCTCTCACAATTCACATCCAATTGAAGTGATTCAAAGTTCTAAATTCATATAAAATCAATCTACATCATATATGTAAAAATCATAATTTTTCGATAAACTATGAAAATACACTTTGTGTCACTATTAAAGCTTCAAGGAAACTTTCTCTCTCTAGAAATTTCCATTCATCCATAGGTCTTTTTCCATGATTCTTGTCTCTAAAAATCCATAAATTCAAGCTTTACAATATACTCAAATTTCAGAATTTTCGGACATATACACAATATACTACAAATTTTCAAAGTTTCAATATTTCTAAACTTCAGAAAATTATAGAAATTAATCTACTCATTGGAAAATTCCCAAATTTGATACACATGATCTTGAGTTGATATAATTGATGGGAAAAATAGTCCCAAAGTTTCAGATTTTCATTTTCATATAAAATAAAAATTCAAGATTTGAAATCCCCATATTTCATTTTCATGATTTCCATCCAAAAACAGTTTTTAGTGTTTAGGCCGTATCTTCTAGCTCATTTATCCAAATTTAATGAACAACCAGTGTTCTGAAAAGAAAACTCGAAGATCTACAATTTCATATTTCACAACCATGGCCTAATTTCAACATTTTCATGGTCAAAATAAGCAATTACCGTAGCTTTTCTATTTTGGACGAAAATATCTTTTGCTGAAAAACTAGTTTGAGTAAAACAATCATAACTCTTCACACAAAATTCCAAATAAGTCAAGGTCGGATTCGTTAGAAAGCTAATTGAAAGATCTACAACTTTCATGAAGAAGGTTTAGATCAATTCGGCCTCTAACCAAATCAAAAATACCCAAACAGTAGCTCTATTTTGAAATTCAATTTGTTCTAAATTTTCCTAGAACTTTCTAGGCAAACAAACACCTCCCAATTTCACCAAATCATGATATAAACTCATCAATTAAGCTAAAATCAAGATAGAAAAGAATAGGAACCTCACCCAATTTCGAATTTGAAGAAGATTTGGAGTTGAATTTCCCAAATTCCCAAACTTTCTCTTATTTTCTTTTCTCTTTTCTTTTTCTCTTCTCTCTTTCTTTCTTTCCTTTTCTTTCTCTTTTCTCTCCCCTTTCTCTTTCTCTCTTCTCTCCCTTCCTCCCTCTTCATCATCCGAAGACTCCTCCTCTTCTTATCTCCCTCTCTTCCCTTATTTTATTTTTAATTTTATTTTTTATTCCTATCTACCCCCACACACTATCTATATATATATATATATCCTAATTTAAATTCTCAACAAATCCCATTACTTATCAAATAATCCTATCTAATCCCCCACTCCCTTCCACTCATCTTATTCTATCTCCCCTTCCCCACACACTATCTATATATATATATATATATACACACCCACACACATCCACCCACATATATATATACATATTATTTTCACCCACATATATCCACCCACATATATATATACATATTATTTTCACCCACATATATCCACCCACATATATATATACATATTATTTTCACCCACATATATATATATACATATTATTTTCAAATCATAAAATTTACTATGGTGATAATCCACCATTCTCATCTTCCATTCTCAAATTTATCTACCACTCTCAAATTTAACTACCACTCTTAGATTCATCCACCATTCTTTCATATTTACCATTCATATATACCCACCATTCACATTTATCCACCATTCATATTTACCCACCATTCACATTTATCCACCATTCATATTTACCCACCATTCACATTTTAGATGTCACCCAAGGGTGTACATAAATTCTCATGCACCCTTCTTAATTGATGACCACATGGCACATTTCATTGCCCAATGGCAAAATGCCAAGTGTGCAATAAATAAAATAAAATAATAATAATTAAGAAAATTTACTATTGAAAATTTACCATTAGAAAATTTACTATTCAAAATTTTGGGGTCTCACAGGAGTATTATAATATATTGGCGGCATTTATGCTCTAGCGCTTATGGAAAGCTAGAAATGATGCAATTTTTAAAGGTAAACAGTGGTCACCTTTAGAAGTGGGAGATAAGGCACTAGCAGATGCTTTGGAATTTCAGCGAGCTATTGGGGAAATTGAAGAGGAGGTTACTTGTGAAAGGCTGAGCTTAGATTGCCATTGGCAACCTCCAGTTGAGTCGTTGTTGAAAGTAAATATGGATGGTGCATGGGTTCAAAGTACTTTTAAGGGAGGTATTGGTTTAGTTTTCAGAAATATGGTTGGTAGTTGTGTTGCTAGGTTGGCTAAACCAGTTAATTGGTGTGCTAGTGCTCTTTAAGTAGAGGCAATGGCAGTGCGTGAGGGTCTGTTCAATGCTATTGATATGGGTTGCCTTAATGTGGTAGTTGAGTCAGATTCAAAGGTGGTAGTTGATTGTGTTATGGGCAAGCTTGGTATCAAGAAAGAAATTGAATTGCTATCCTATGATTACAGAGCATTAATGGCAAAGTTCCAGTATGTGGATGTGCAGTATGTGCCTAGACAAGGTAATAATGCTACTAACTGTGTGTCTAAATTTTCTCTCTCTTGTTTATCCTTTTTTTCTTGGAAGAACCATCCTCCAGATTGGTTTCGACCAATTTTGGAGACTGATATGTTATCTTCTTTGTCTTAATCAATAAAAGTTCTTGTTGACAAAAAAAAAAAAAAAGAATGGAATATGATGCCTTTCAATCTTATAGAAAATAAATTACACATAATTTCCTTCAATTATATAATCTGTTCACAAAATCCTCCAAAACTCTTAATTTGTGAAATTTTCTCTTTATTAGTTTATTATTATACAAAATAAAAATAAATCATCACATACTGAGTTTCTAAAAAACTGTTATGTTTTAAAAATTACTTAATCCAACGATCAATTTTTTTAAAAAAATCCACAGTAAAAAACTACGATGTTTCTAATGTAATTGTGAAAACCCAAACTTTTTATATTATTATTTATATTTTTTAAATGAAGTTTATGTTATATATATATAAAAAAATTTATGTGTTTTAAACATTTCCAAAATGCCAAATATGTCCCCAAACTCTTTTTAAAAGCCAAGCCCCAATCATTTCTTTCATTCTTGAAACTTTGCAAACTATATAGAAGAGAGGATAGGGAGCCGTGAACAAGGAATGATGGTGTCGCCGGAGTTGGTCGCCGGAATTCGCCGGATTTCATCTCTTTTGGTGTTAAAGGTGAGTTTCATGCATTCTAGATTCATTTTCTTCCCTTTTTCTTTGGTATATTTTCGGATTTGTATGATGAGAGTTTGGTTTTGGGTTTTGTTTGAGTTCTTGGTGTTTAGTAGGTATTTTGGGGTTGGATTCATGGTTTTGATGGGAGTTTTAGAAAAGTTTTGAGCATTTAATGCTTGCTTGTGGGTTTTGTGGGTTTGGAGTTAGTTTTGAGGAATCTTGGTGTGCTTTGATGTTTGATGAGTGGAGAATGTGTTAAGGGTCTGTTGATTATGGGTTGTGAAGATGAGGATTTATGGATTTAATGGGTGGTTTTGTTGTCGTTTTGGTTAGGTTGTGATAAAATGAGTTTATTTGGTTTTTATGCCTAAAACTTTCCGGATCTCACAATCGTACAGTTGGATCTTTGATTTCTCTGTGGATTTATGTTTGTTTAGGTTGGTTTGTGGTAGATCTAAGGTTTGATGTGAGTATTTTGAGGTTAATGTGGTAGGTGTTTGGGAGGTTTAGGTGCATTTTGGCACTATTCTCAGTCGAAGGGTTGCACCCCATGTGACTTTTAACGATAGAGGAGAACCCTCTATCGATAGACATCCTTCTCGAGTCTGCAGAAGGGAGGTCTATCGATAGAAGTTCTATCGATGATCAATAGACAGACTTTTCTCATTTTTGCCCTCCAACTTCTTTTGGTTGTAATTTTATCAACCAGAGTCCATTTTGGGAGATCTTTATATGCTTGGAAAGCTTGTGGAATCTAGTTTCTATATATTGTGGTTTTAGGATCAGATTCTTTTTTGGAGAGAGAAATAATTTGGATATACCAAATTTGCCCTTAGGCGTGCACTTTGTCTTTGGCCTATATCTCTTAAACCACTTGGCATTTGGCCACGAAATTCGACGTGTAGCATCTAGTCATTCTTGGGTTTATATTTTGTAAGTTTTAAGGCCTTTGGTTTGGGGTTTTGAGTCTGTAGGGTCGCGTGTGAACAGTTTTGGGTAGCGAGTTGTTTTACTTTTGAAATTATGGATTTTTTGTGCTTTCTTATGAATCCTTACTTGCATTATTTGTTGTTTCCAGTTTGGAAGGCTCTTTGGAGGACCACTTGCATTGGGTGCATTGAGCATTACATTTGGGAGGCTCATTGAGCCACAAAGGGTTGGAAACACTATTGCATTGAGGTAGGAATAAGTAACCTTGTACTGTTAGTAATGATATATATGTTTTACAAATTTCTTTGAGAACCATGTATGCTTTATTAACTCCTTTTGAGTAATATGATTTATACATGCTTGTGAACCTTACTGTTTTATATACTGTTCTGACAAACAGATACATGGAATATACCTGTTTATGAACTGTGTAGACTGTGTGGCATGTTTTGAACTGTATCAAATGAATTTCAAGTGAAAATGTTTTATGTTTGACAAACCATTATAAATGTGGGAATTGGATATTTTCTATCTATGAGTTTATGAATTGAGTTGATGGGCATATGACTAAACTGTTTTATGAAATGATATTTATGGCGTTGATATTTGAGTATGCCCCATCTTTTAAATAGTTTTATGTATAATAAAAGCTGTTAGCTATGCACTTATGTCATTCCTCATTCTTTTGGAAAAGACAATGGTTTTGAAGATATGTTATATATGACAGTTGAGCTGAGGCTCTGATTACTAGATATTTGGTTACCATGCGTGACAGAGGTTTAGGTGAGCTTGCTCCCTAATCTCCTTACGATGGACCTTGGTTACTTGTTACGATGTGATGATGCAATACCATGTTTTGCTTATGTTTATGTTTTGGTTAAATTGGATATAGATTGGTTATGTGTTGAATGGAAAAGGAGTTGAGAACACTCATCTTTATATATATGTGACGGTACTGGTCGATAACACTCCAATACCAACGTGATGGAAATATGTATTTGCATGTATATATATATATATATATATATATATATATATATATATATATAT
>JAESVK010066139.1:0-13808 GCA_017140935.1 Hamamelis virginiana
TTTTTTGACACATGATTGTATGTTTGTAGAATTTTTATGACATCCATATCATACTTTTTACACATCGTTGTGGTCAGCCTTCCATCAATAATTGCATTAAATAAAGACCAAAATGGAGTACGTTTGAGTTCTTGGATGTGTTTGGGTTGAAGATTTGAATCTTTGATAAGCGAGACAGTGCCTTGAAGGTTGGACCTAAAATGGTATGTGTAATTCTCCTTTCTCAATGGCTCATTAGAGTTATGCTTCTTTTCTGATAATTTTCACATATGTCAGAAATAGTAAAATTCCACAAACCACATACATATGAATACAAAAAATTAAATTTCTTTACTAGATTCATGACTCATTTTCTAAATCCAAATATACATTAAACTAACTTTTGTGGGAATTAAATGATACAAGACTATAGTATACATGCATCAGTCTCCATTTTTAATCATTTATCATGTATAAACAGTTCTATATCTAAAAAAAAATTCAAATCAATAAAAATACTTATATAGATGAATCAGATGCAAATACTCTTTGACCAATTCCCATATACAAAGATCTAAATAAAACATAATCCAATGTATATACAAGTCTCAAACCAAAATACGTTTTACTGTCAACACATGTAGAAACCTAGGCATCACTTAAAAAAAAAAATTGAGCTACAGAACTATCATAATCAAAAGCCCAATACCATATAAAAAAAAGCATGTCTCAACCTTAAAAAAACATATAGAGTCAGGACTCAACCCAACCAAAAATTCCAATCAAAGTATATCTTTTCAAACCAATCAACAGTTTGAAAAAAATATATATATATATATGGAGTCATGACTCTCTGCAGCAAGAATACTCAATATATGTTTTTTCTTTCAAAACAACCAACAAATTAACATATAAAATAAAATAAAATTCTAAGAGACATAACTCAGCCAAATATATACAATGCATATATGACTTATTATAAATAAAAAATATTAATTTATTTTCTAATGTGTCAATCTTTTGCTCCAGATTCAACATCAGCCTAATATGTGTTGCTTACACAATAGTGTGAAGGAATTGCCTAACATAAAAACACAAGCTTCAATGATTAAAAGCTACAGAGTCATGACTCTATGCAGAGTCATGACTCTATGCATCATATATACATGATTCTGCGCAATATTAAAAAAGATTAAAAGCTACAGAGTCATGACTCTCTGCATCCAGAAATCTCAAGATACATTTTTTCTTACAAACCAACCAACAAATTAACAAATAAAACACCAAGAGACATCACTCAGCCGAAGATATACCATGTATGAGCTGCTAACACAATAGTGTGAAAGCATTGCCTAACATAAAAACACATATATACATGAAAATGCTTAAGATTATAAAAATGAAGAATCATATATACATGTATAAATTTCAATATCAATCAGTCAAAGATATTCAAGAGCAAATCTCCCAAAAAAGAGGAACAAAAAATCCATGTATACATGAGTACAATAGACCAAAAAACCAAATGTTTTAGAACATCTTACTGCACCATTCACCAAAATATCACCTAATGATATTGCACTTAATATCATACCGAAACAATCACCAATATTAAGATGTTCCATGTTTCTGATTATTAAAAAAAAAGTCAGCCATGAAAAACAACACTATATACACGACCCAATCCAACATTCACTCCCAAATTCCATAAATTTTCAAGCATAATTGGAAAAAGATGTGAGCTTTATCACTTTTTCATACACAAAGATACAATATCATAAACAGAGTGTTAAGTTAAATCAAACAATAAAACACCTATACATACAAGTATCATTCCAACATTCATTCCCAAAATCCCATATTCCACCAACTATATGAAAAAGGGTTTTATACTAAAAGAACCTTTATATAATAGTCCATTACCAATAGACCCCTCACATTTTGAATCTAATATAAACCAGCTAATTTCGTTATAATGGACAAAATTGCCCATCCATGTATGCATTTAATTTCGAAAAGGGGCAACCCGTTTTTCAGCTTCCTATTTGCTAGCCGTGAAAAAAGGAAACCGATATTTTGATAGATATTGCACTACCAAAACACGAAGCTAGATTTTAGGAACGGATTCTTCACACGTTCAGAAACCCATCCGGCGTGAGCTCGAATCAAAAATCCCTGATCGTTCCAAATACCTTCATTCTCTCTATTTCGACATGACGAACAAGAAGAAATCGGCATTGAGGAAACCTTCAAACTTGGTTTTGAAGGTTAAGAACATGCAGACGGCGAAAAATGGTTTGTATAGGTGTGGACCAGCCTCGCGGACGGGGCTTTAGGGTGGGTGTGAGTCCACATCATCACCGGGCGATGTGATTAGGGGGGTTTAGAAATCAAAACAAAGGAGTCGCCACCTTATTTTTAAGGAATAAGGAAACCATAAAAACATTTTATTTTCAATAAAAACAAACTCCATTAATGGAAAAGCAGTCTACAAACCAGAGTTGGATCCGGGGGCTAGGTTACGACGTGGGAAGGTTCCAAGCTTTCACTTGTAGGCACCCACCTCGCCCTAATTAAAGGACTTCTAATTTATTTGGGCTATTTAAATTTCTTATTTCAAACAATCCTAAATAATCTAAATCAACCAAAAAATATTGATATAAATGCATTATCTATATTAGTTATATTAATAAATAAAAAAAATATATACAAACAAACCCTAAAAACCTAGGACACCCTACGGGCATCCTAGGGCGGACTTGAGCCCTATTAGCGCCTACGTAACTTACTAGTATCACCTAGCAAGTATCAAAGTCCACGTAGTTCGACTACCCTAGGACTCTCCTATTGTAATCGATCACACCAATCAAAGGTATTTCAACCTAATTCAAGACTCTAACTTCGAGAGTTTTTTGTTTGTTCAAAATCATTTATTCAAAAATCATTTATTTGAAATCATTTCAAATTAAAAGATATTCATAAAATCCAAATATTCTAAAATAATTCTTATTTTTAGAATTAAATTCCAATTGAAAATCTTTTTCAAAGATATTTCAAGAAAACAAACCATATTGGGAGGAATTTCATTCCAAAGTAAAAATCTTTTAAAATATTTCAAATCTTTTGAAAATCAATTAATAATCAAATATCTCATAAAATCATTTTTATTTCATAAATATTGCATCAAAAATCTTTTAGAAAATCTCTCGAAGGTCGACATCTCAAATCAATTAAAATACTCAAATCCGATAACAATCTTTACAACAAAGGAAATTCCTAGGGAAGGTCAAGTGACCTTCCTAGCCTAGGGTCTCTAACTAGCCCTAAAGTTAATCTAGAAACCCTAAAATCCTAATGCAATGCATGCTGAAATTTAAACAAATAACAAGTAATCAATTCTAAAGATGCATGAAAATGCTCCTAAATGCACACTAATTAATCTATGTGAACCTAAGCATATTTCTAAGTTGGTTTTGGCCCTAAAATAATTTTTAGAAGTCATTTAAGGCCATTTTCAATTCCGGACAGATTTGAAAGCGGACTTTAAATCACCCTAAAAACTTTAAAAAGAAGTAATAAAAATCATGTTAATGACCTAGCATGCATCCTACATGAATATACTAAATTACTATACAAAAACATGTCAAAAATTACACCAAAATATGCTTAAATGATCAATTTAAACACAAGGGAAGGATCTCACCTTTGCACGCTCCCTCGTACACATTTTTCATATTCAAATGATCAAATCCATAGCAAGTGTTTAAATAATCATATGAAACATAAACAAAAAGACTCAAGACTCATCACATGTCAAATTAACATACTAATATACTCATGTTATCATTAAAATCATCAATTAAACATCGAGAGATTCAAATAACAATATGAATGCACCAATATTTATTTTAAACATGCATACACATAAAATAATGAAAAACTTATCCTAAACATGATAACTAGCATAAAATAACAACAAAGCTAATCCTAAACATGTTAACTAACACAAAATGATAACAAGACTAATCCTAAACATATCTAATCACATAAAATCATAATAAAACTAACCCTAATCATGCATACTTACATAAAATCATAATAAAACTAACTCTAATCATGCATATATACATAAAATCATAACAAAGCTAACCCTAACATGCATACCCACATAAAATCACAACAAAACTACATTAACCCTAAATATGCATTCTAACATAAAATCTCGATAAAGTTAACTAACTCTAAACATATATGCTAACATAAAATCATAACAAAAAACCTAAACCTAATCATGCATGCTCACATAAAATAACAATAAAAGACAACCCTAATCATGCTTGCTAATATATAATCAAAATAAAACCAATCCTATTCATGATGAACATACTATTATCCTATATTAAAACTACATCCTATTCTAATCATGCATAAACAAATAAGAAACTACCCTAACATGCATTAAATCATAATAAAGAATACCCTAACATGCTTACTAACATGCAATCATAATGAAACTTAACCCTAATCTTACATGCTTACATAAAATAACACCAAGATTAATCCTAATCATATATATATGACATGAAATAACAAATGAAAGCTAATCCTATCATATTAAACATACTTATAACAGAAAGAAGAGAAGAGAAGAAAATCCATTTCATACGAAAATCAAAAGGGATTACACCACAACCTCATGAACTTATGTAAGAATCATGGAAAACAAGCATAAGGTTAAGGATTTTACCCTTCAAACTCCTTCTTGGCTCCCCTCCTTCAAGCTCCTAGCCTTTTCTTCTTACTCCTTCAATGGTGTAAGAGTGAAGAGCCTCAAAATTCTGTAGCCTCTTCTCTCTCAAACCCTAAAATTCTCTCCTCCTTTTTCTCTTGAACCTCTATAGTGTAATATATATAGAGCTAGGGTTAAAAGCATTGAATGGTTGAGATTAAATTCTTCAAAAAACGATCCTAAGGCCTAGGATGAGTCTTCCTAGGGTTTGAATGCCGAATCCCTTCGTATTTGAGCCAAAAAATCAAATCAAATCGGCCAAAATAAGTCAAGATTTCAAAAATGGCAAGATTGGCTCGAGCCATGCTGGTGGCCGTCCTAGCCTGGACGGCTGGCCGTCCTAGGCTGGACGGTTGGCCGTCCTAGCTAGGACGGTCACCGTGCTGAATTTCCATATTTTGTTCCCCAAATTCAAGGGTCTTCGAATTTTGGCCATATTTTGGTCAATTTTGATCCAAATCCGACGGTTCAGGGCTCAAAACGACCGTGCTTTGATCCTCCACATTTTTAGAATGTTTTTGGGTTAAAATCAATTGACCATGGTCAAGGGTTTTAGCAAAAAGCTAGCCAATTGACCCGGTTGTGCCAAAATTGGTCAAATGACCATTCTCTGTTTTGTAAAATCGATCAATTAGGCTTGCACCACTTCTAAAAACATGGTTTCAACATGAAATTGGCACTTAACAACATGTTTTGAAAATCTTTTGTTTTGGTGAAAACGACCAATTCACGGTCAATTTGATCGAAACCCTAATTCGGCTCATCCTTACCCGCGGGATCGATTTTGGGAGAATCCATCCCAACCATTCAAAGGCTCAATTGACATACCAAATTCACTCCCCACATCCATATAAACCTCATGAAACAATCCGTTTCGAATTCGGAGGTCATTCGGAAATTATACGAGAAAAAGGACGAAAATGCCCTTCAAGTCGCAAAAACCCTAATTACCTATCGAGCTCTTATCAGAATGCCATGAAAATTTACAGGGATGTTCTAAAACACCTCAAAAGTCAAATGCAATACAAATGGGTTGATTCCAATCCAAATGTACACATGAAATAATGAATTGTCCTTTTCCTCAGCAAAGGGCAATTTGGTCAATTTGGTCTTTACAAGGCCAATTCCTCACCCAATGATCAGCTATTCTAGTTGATCATTTGCATGGACATTTGATAGAAATAAATGGTAAAAATGGGGTGTCCACAATAGGGTTTTGTTTACTATTTTTGTTTGATATTTTTCGATTTTTATTTGGGATACATGCTTAACTCTGTTTTTTTGTGGTTATTTTCTATTTTTTTTTTTGTTCAAACCTTCCAAAATGGGTATTTCGTACCATTTTGGTACGGATGGACATGTATACATGTATACAACATGTTTCCAGATGATTTTTTGTCTGAAATCGACTTTTTTTGGTGTTTTGTAGGACCGATATTATGAAAAGCTTTAATCTTTTTGTGATTAGGGTTATAAAGTTATGTTATTTGATGGGTATATTACGATTTTTTCAAACGATTTTGGGGGATACAACATATTTGTTGTGGTTATTTATCGGTAAAAAATTTGATTCTTCCAAACCTCTGTTTTTTGTGTGTGTGAATCTTATTTTTTTAACATTTATTTTGTTAGAAAAAAGAGTTTTTTGAAACAATATTGTCATGGATGATAATGTGAACATGTATACAACATATTTTTTCGTTGCATTTACACTAAAATCATTTTTTAATTATGTTTTATCGAACTGATATTATGAAAAGTTTTAATTTTTTTGTGATTAGGTTTTTAAACTTTTGATCATTATTGGATATATTACGTTTTTTTTATCGATATTGGGTTTTACAATAGATTTATTGTGTGTTTTTGCAAAAAAAATCTTCAATAAAAGGAAAAACATCGGTTCATATATTAGATGATCTCATAAATCATATTTAAACACATATATTTTATGTATACAAATTTTCAAATAATGTAGGGATGTTTTATTAATCGAGGATTTTAATTGAAGAGAAGTTGTGATGTTTAGCACATTTATGAGAACAAATTAGTGAATTTTTTCCTAATATTATAATTTGATAATCACATTTCAGAGAACCATTAAATCGTCCTCTTATTAGATGTATACATTTGGTTGAACCATGTATACATGACAATCATCTTTTGTATACAAATGAAAAATGTTTAAAGTGTGTTGGGTAATTGGGCATTGAGGATTGCGGTGAATGTGTTAAAATTAGTTTAGAGAGCGTGAAGATTTATCATTTGTATACATATGATAATTGTGCTTGTGGCATTGTGAAATTAACATGCACGATGTATACCATGTATACATCTCATTCATCATATGTATACAATTGAAAAATGAGTTTAGTGTGAAGGGAACTTGGGCATTGAGGATTGTGAATAATGTGTTAAAAAAACTTTAGAGAGCGTGAAGGTTGAATGTATCACTGTACAGATGTATACATATGCTTTCAGTGCTTATGGCATTGTGGATTTAACATGTATAAACACAACCATGTTGCATAACATGTAGTCCTAATCCATGTATACATCTAATGCATCATATATATATAAAAAAGAATAATTAGTTAAATATGCTAATGGAAGTGTGTTTGATTAAGCCTAATCTCATGTTAATTGTGAACTTTGAATAGAACATATAGTTCAAAATTGTTTTCAATTTAACCATGATATAAAGCTATTATGATTGTGGTTAAGGTTGGTTTGAATGGTAGATTGGTTGATCAACAATTATTCTCACATGTTACAGTAGACATTATCTTTGAATAGAGCGTAATTGATAACTTGTGTATACTTGTGTAGTTCAAATTTGTTATACTTATTGAAATTGTTTCTAATTTGAAAATAAGTTATTAAGCTTATGGGTAGGGTTGAATGTGAGTTTCGATAATGTACAAATATAGTAAAATGAAAATACTTTTATGATTTAACATTAAAAATTCATGTATACATGCTATTAGGATTAACATATTTAGTTTGATTCAGATTTAAAAAAAAGCTATTAGGCTTATGGTTAGGGTTGGTTTGATTGCGAGATTGGATGATCAACAAATTTGAGATTGGGTGTCACTTAATTTGCTTTACTATATACATTTGTGATAAGATTTGATATTGATGATTTTAGGTTTTAAATTTTTTGTTTCTCATTTTTAATATACTGTTTTTTCATGAGTTTGAATACAATGTGTACATGCTATTAGGATTTTCATATTACATTTGTTTCATCTTTGAATAGTAGCTATTATTAGGCTTATTTTTAGGTTTGAAATAATTTTGATATTGAGTGATCTACTAATCAGAAAGCATGTTTCATTTTAGGGTTTTGTATAGACGTGTATACATTATATTATGATTGATTAGTAATTGTTTATAAATGATTGGTTTGGAGACATATATATCATGATTGTTCTTGGATTGTTTTATATATACATGAGAATTTAATCAACAAATGAATTCAATTTTCATTTTTATCTTATATAATTATAAAATTTACATGAAACAATGCAGAAAAAGCACAGACAGTTCAGACTAACTTCAGATCTAATCTACATGCGACTGTTGCTTTGTTGAATGATGCTGCTCCCAGTCTTCAGCATCAAGAGGTGTTGAAGAAAACACCTTTCTGGAGTCTATATAATGCAATTATTAATGGAAAGCTAAGCAGTCAAATGTGCTCGAAGCATGACAGTGATATAATGAAGATTTTGAAGACATACAACGGTGTTAAAGGCGTATTCTTGATTGGGAATACGGAGCGGAAATTTGAGGAGAGAGACTTTTCATCCGTTTTTGGAATTAAATGTGGAACTCATCCGATTCAAAAATCATCATCTAGAAAGCCTAATAGCCCATTTGTTGCTAGAAGACTAGCTGATGTTGACAGAATAGTAGCATCAAAAGTTAGATCTGAGGCTTTGAGTGCTGCAGCAGGGAAGAAGAAAACTGACAGAGAGGATTTTGCAAGGCTGTTAGTGCTTCATACGTTGATATCCTTGTTCTTCACAAACACAGCCCCTAACATAGGTTGGGATATATTGAAATATGTGGAGGACTTGAGTCAAATTAGGGAATATGCATGGAGTGCTAGGATCCATGGCTTTCTTATGGACTCAATAGCTGAGAACGTGAACACGCCAGAGAAAGTAGTAGGCTGCGTGATTTCTATTCTGGTGAGCACTTAAATACCTTTATTAGTGTTTTAAATATAAATTGTTTATTTTAAATACTTACATATATCCATTCCATACATTGTTTTGTTAACAGTATTGGGCTTGTGAGCACTTAAATATCGTAGAACCATTATCAGAAGCTAATCAAACAGAAACATTAATTGTTAAATGGGATCTACGCGTGGTGTACGCAACGCTGGCTGACATGGAAGATATAAATCTTGCTAGCTACAGGTAAAAATTGTGCATTTTGAATTTATGAATATAGTGTGATATAATATATTTGATATGTTTGGGGAATAGATACTATGTATACAGTTTACAAGGGTTTATATTCTACTTGATTGTATATGTAACATGATGAAGAAGAAGAAGGTCAAAAAAACATAGAAATTAAGGAGGAGATAAGTAGTGACTTTGAGATGGACACAAATACATGTTCGGCATTAATTCCTTTCAAGGGGACAGATGATGTAGAAAGCCAAGAGAAAGACCAATCAAAAGATGAAGCTGATCAAATGAAGATAAAAATAAATGGTTTGGAGGAAGTAATTGAGGGTTTGAAGAGGGAGAAAGAAGCGCAGAGTTCCACAATCAGATCTCTAACCGGAGAATTGAACAAATTGGATGAAAAAATATTAGAATTGGAAGTTCATAATGTCACTCAGCATGCTTGTGACATCAGAGACAAGAAGATAGAGGAATTGGAACGGAAAATCAACTTAATGACAAAGGAACAGAAGGAAAGAATTGATGATTTTAAAGCTTTATTGTTAATGAGGGATAAGATGATAGATGAGCAAAAAAAATACCATTGATCAATTGAGAAATAAGCTGGACATACAGCAAGGTAATGTATAATATTGTATAATCTAAAAACTATATAATGCATGAACAGCATAATAGCATGTATACATTTTTTCTAATCTATTATCTGTATGAGTATGTATACGTTAATTTTTTTAAAAAAAATCTGATTATGTATACAATAAATATATTATAATTTATGGATACATGTCTTAATTTTTCCTCATGTTTAAATTTAGAAAGTATACAATATTCTTAAAATTTCGAACACATTTTATGTGAAGTAATCTAATATCATTTCATGTTTAATTTTGTTGCAGAAATACCAGCTGTGATTGAAGATTTGGAGAAAGACATTGGAACAAAGGAAAAAAAAACCAAAGCTAACAGGGAAAGAAGAAAAGATGAAGGGATCAAAGACTGTGACACCTTCGTCCCTTGTGAAAAGAATAAAGCTTAAAGAGAGAAAAAATGTGGAGATGCAAGATTTCACATTTGAAAGGAATAGAGGTAAACAAAATAAAAGGAAGCTAAGTAATCAAGAAGGGATAAAGGCGTCTGTTGAAGAACAAGATCCCGAACCAATAGTCATTGATGTAACTGAATATGATGGTACTGAGAAAATTAAAAAAATAAAAACAGTACCGTTCTCCCTGAAGACCGCAATTGCAAGGTTGTTATCTCAACAAGTTCGTGACAAGCTAAAGGATATACATAAAGAAGGCGGCTTGTTGTAAGTTATTTGATGTTCAAATATTGACAATTTATAATTGTTATAGTTTATTTGGATAAATTAAAATTGTGATTATCAAATGCATTCTACTTTATAAATTGTCAATAATCAAAGCTTGACAGTTTAGATTTGTTTAATTTTATTTGCATACTTTAAATTTGTGATTGTCAATTAATTCAAACGGGTCTACAGTCTGGAGAGCAAGTTCTAATGAAGTAATCATTTCACTAGAGGATATCAATTCCTTATTGCGAGAAAGTGAAGTTTCAAACTTTGTAAGTTGTAAAAATGTATAAAATTTTTATTACTTTAAACAAATATTATGCATTACGAATCAAAATATGATACCTTTCCATAATAACTGAACCATTATTGTTTTCTTGAAGGTAATTGATGCATACGCAATACAATTGTTTGACAAACAAACAGAAATGGAAAAACAAGGAGGAAACTTGATGAATAAATCATACTATTTGCCATGCTTCTCATTGGTAATGCATACTTTAAATTGCAATTTTTTTTTTTTTCAAGTGATAAAAATATTACTGTGATATTTACTGATATTAATTCATATTAATCTAACGTAATAAATTTGTGAATAGGAGATGTTTGATTTGAAGAATAAGGATAATGAAGTTCATGCTTTAAACAAACATTTGGAAAGGGCAAGGAATGGTTACAACTTATTGTTTTTCCCGATGAACCACAATAACTTCCACTGGACCCTTCTACTCTTTGATAGAATAAACGGAGAATGGTATCATTACAATTCTTTATTGCCAAGGACGAAGGAAACAAGAGATCCATACTTTGAGAATTGTGGGACTGTGGTAAGAAAATTAGTGTTAAGATGTATACATTTTCATATTTTTTAAACAAGATTAATATTATTGATGAATGACCTTTTTTTATTTCCTTTTTAACTTTTCAGAAAATATATGTGGAGGAGTTCTACAATTGTCATGATACGGAAGAGGTTGATGGAAAAAGGGAGATTTTGCCAATTTTTAATGATTTAAAATGCCCGCAACAAATATATGGATCGTAAGTATACATTTAAAAAGGGAGATTTTGCCAATTTTAAATGATTTAAAATGCCCGCAACAAATATATGGATCGTAAGTATACATTTAAAAAGGGAGATTTTGCCAATTTTAAATGATTTAGCATGTTCTACAATTGTCAAATGTAAACAGATGTTTATGAGTAAAATATGCTTATGGAATGGTGTTATACACAACTTTGGGTAGGGTGTGGAAAGTGGTGGTGGGTTTTACACTGGGAGTTATGAATCAGTGTGGTGGGGACTTGGGTATTGAGGATTGCGGTGATTGTATCTACAAAAATGGAGATACATCAGTCCAGTGATAATCCAATATAGTTAAATGTGGATACTTATTTGGTTTAAATTCATCATCATGTATACATGCTATTAGGATTGACATATGTAGTTTGAATCTGCTTTGAAAATAAGCTATTTGGGTTAATGTCAGGTTTGGTTTGAACACTCTTGATATTTATGCTATACATGTTTATGTATACATTTATTTTAAAAATGTATACATATATATATAGAAATGAAATTTTGGTATTGTTGATTTCTGTACAATAAAAGTTTTGAACTTTATCACATTTTCATGAAAGAAACAGTAGTTTTTATCATAAATGAATGTTTGTTTCTCAATATTAGATTTGTAGAAACACATAAAAAATCTCTATCATAATTTGAATTTATAGGTATTCTCGTACTTGTTTATAATCATAATAAATGATTGGCATATATGACTTTTACTCAAAGATGCAGTTTATGTATACATGTATTTTGCAAATATGATAGGGATGTTTGGCTTGTTTGGGTTGTTGTTGGTGGTTGAGAGGAAGTACATATATCTAATAATCCTTTTTATATTTTTGGTTAAGTTGGATTGTGGACTGTTTGTGTGCATGAATATGAAAATTTTGAGTGCACATGGACATTTGGAAGAGAGAGGAAATGTGTTCAATGCAAAATCATCAGATGTGCCGGAACCGACTACACGAACTATCCTCCCTGAATCTATCTCTATTAAAGAAGTTCGTATGTTTCGTGCTGAAATGATAAGTTCATTTGTTGAAGATCCATTGAAAGCTTGTCCAGAACACGGGAGAAAAAAAACACATATCTACAGATGATGATTTTGTATAGCCTTTAGGAATTTGATAATTTCTTAGTTTTGCACTGGATTTATAGAGTCAAAAATATGTTGAATTATTATAAATTCAATTTTTATGCTGGAATTAGTTGGTTGTTGGGATTAGTTTGGAGAATTGATTTGGGTTTATGTATATTAATTTGTCCAAAACTGGTTCGAGAAATGGGAATAAGGGCTTTTTTTTCATTTTTGGGTGAAATGTTATTGGCTTATTTAGATATGAGATCAAATTTTCAGTATATTGACACACAAATTGCAGGTATATAATGTCAAAAACTGCATAATCTTATACTCTCAATAATTTTCAGTCCGGACTATATTTTTTGGGATTTATGTATACATTGAAGAAAATGCAAAGGCATAAATTTGTGTTCATTATTTTAATATAATGTGTACAACCAATGCAAAATACATGAAGACATCAATAAATGAATTTCTATCGGTATGGGCTGTATTTTAATGAATGTTGTAATGCTATGTATACATGTATACATAGACTTAGATTTATACCATAAACGATCGTGTTAATGCGAATTTAAAATGAAGATCACGTTTAATTTTTGGGATTTATACAAAATGCACAGTTCATATAGTAGGCCTTTTCCAATAAAGAAAAAATGTTAATTGATCTTAAAAACACAAAATTCGAATAAGCATGTATTTTTGGATGAAGATAACAACTAAATCACAAAATTGTCTGTAATCCAAAATCAGAATTATAGTAAACCATATACATGGCGATGAATGAATGTATTCAATCCACAATCAAATCCAACATGCTTTCTGTCCTTTACGAATGTTTCAAAATATCCAATTACTGTATTCATAACCTAGCCTTAAGACTTTAAAATAAGTAACATGTATACATTTTTAAAAATAAATATTAGAATTGAAATTAAAAACAAAAAAATAATTGAGACAAAGTATTAAAATGAATTTAAAATGCCAACATGGGGAAAAAAACCAAATAAGTTATTCTAACATTAAAAATTATAGAAATTGGTAAAAAAAAAATGATAATTTTTTCATTGATCAAACAATGGCGCCCTACAAGTTTTCCTGTTGTGATCTCCTGGTTTGTCACATCTCCCACACGTAATCATTCTAACATTCTC
>JAESVK010066142.1:0-12908 GCA_017140935.1 Hamamelis virginiana
AGAAACAACAACAAAAGGGTCTTATGAGGACTACCTCGAGTGGTACAGATCGCGATTGATAGGCGTAAAATTAGGATTTGAGTGATTGGTTTTGCCATTAACGAACGAGAAACCCCGCAAACAGAAAAAGATGAAGAAGGAGGAGGAGAGAGAAAGTAGATGACGACCCATAAATGACACTGCAAAGAAGAGCAGAAGATTCCCTTTCTTTCTTTGTTTCTCGTTATTTCATCTCATCATCTGTTCGCGTCCTGGCGAGCAGTGAAAATAACGAATCGAATAAAAACAGAAAACGGCCTAAAAATTGCGTTTTACTTGTAAAAAATGAGAACTATTTTTAAGAAAATAAAATTAATTTTTTAAAAAATGTGAAAACATAAAAAAAAATATTTTTTATATTTTCACAAAAACTGAAAACAAGAATTATATCGTGGCAATGCTTATAAACATGAAAAAAAAATATGTAGACCAACTGTAAAACCAAAAAAATGAAAATAATAAAATGTATAGAGATAATATATAGTTTTAGTAAACCCATTTACACCATTTTTAGATTTTGAAAACAGTTTTCATTTTTGCAAAGTAACAGCATTCTCTAAATTTTGAAAATTGAAAATGAAAACCATTTTTTAAAAATTTTCATAGAAAATGAAAATTGTGAAAATTTTCATGAAATAAACATGCCCTTATTATTCAGGTTTTCCATTTTTTTTTTTTAAAATGTGACAGTGGTGTGATGTGGCCACATAATAATATGACGTGGTTGTGTGGTTGACACATATTCATGGCATTAATGCATTTTTTTTTAAAAGAATATAATTAAATGTATTGTGTATCATTTAGATCATATTTTTATACACAATATGATATGATGACATGATAAAATGTCTACATTCTACTTTCGTGCATTTTGATTTCTAAAAAATTATAATTTTAATATTGGTTCATTCAGTATTTTCTTCTTTTTTCTATTTACTTTTGTTAAAATTAATGGATTTGTTCATTCCACATCAACTATAAGTCACGCTGAGTAGTTAAAAAAAGAGAGCATTTTTTTCAATGATTTTTTTAGACAAAAGTCCTTTCTTTAAGTTTCATAACCTATTTAATCCATAAGATTTTTTCATAATCCATTAAGTCCTTCAGTTTCCAAATTTATTTGTTGAAACTTATTTTTTTAAAAGACAATCTTACGCTTTTATTTATATTACTTTATACATTCAATTTATTTTCTTTTTTTAATTCTTTCCATTTTATCTTTTTAATTCAAATTTTAAAAAGATTTGAAAGCTTCCATTTGGTAGATTTCTTTCCATATTGGACGGATATCATTATATTCTAGATCTTCATACATTTACTTAAGTTTTATAATTTATTCAAAGAGAAATTATTTGTTTGATTGAATGTCAACTAAAAATTGTTGGGACAACAATCCCTTAACTTCTAGGTGTGAATTAAGCCAAACAAAATGAGCTAAGAATGCTTAAACAATAACAACGCATACTGTCCAGATTTCTACAAATACTCTAAATCAATTCTAGAGTTCAACCAAGCAATTTATCAAGTAGAAATTAAGTGAGGCAATTTATCAAACATGTAGAGAGCATTCACAAACCATACCAAGCGCATAGAACACCAAGATATAACGTGGTTTGGCGATGTGCCTACATCCACGGGTCAAGCTCCGAATCAATCCACTATATTCAACAAGATACAATAAGCTTATCACAAAGCTTAAGCTAATCCTCAACAATGGAGAAATACAAGGGTTACCTCAAAAGCTTCACAAACCCTAGCTTTACCATACCCAAACCTTCCAAACAACAAGTTGGAATGATCTTCAAACTCCTTCGAAAGTCCTACTTCAAACGGCTTTGAAAATGGTGATGAAGGCTAGAAAAAGAAATTCCAAAACCTCTCTTTCTCTCCCTGCGTGAGCTGCTGTCCGCTGCTCTCTCTTCTCACACTCTCTCTGTTTCAGTCGTGTAGAAGAAAAAACTGAAGAGAGAATGGGGCTAAAACAGCCCCATGTAAACATGACTTAGGTCTTTGGGCCTCTCATGGACCTAGACTAAAAAACAACCTAATACAACAATCTCCCCCTCCAGACCCATGAGGAGAGTAACACAACACGATGAACCCCTCACCGGGAGTCCAAGCCTGCCAACTCTGAACACAACTCAAGCTTCTCTCTCGGAACAACTTTAGCCATCATGTCAGAAGGATTACTGTCTGTGTGAATCTTCTTATGCTTCATAGGCTCCTTTTCAATGACATTTCGTAGCCAATGATATCTCACATCAATGTGCTTCGTGCGGGAATGATACGAAGTATTCTTGCTCAAGTCCATAACACTCTGACTGTCACAAAACACAACATACTCATCTTGCATCAAACCCAGCTCTTGGACAAATCTCTTCATCCACAACATCTCTTTTGCTACTTCAGTTGCTGTTATGTATTCTGCTTCAGTAGTAGACAAAGCGACACACTTCTGTAACTTAGAAACTGCCATGAAACAGCTCCCCCAGCAAAAGTGAACAAATACCCAGAAGTTGACTTTCTACCATTAAGATAACCTGCCATATCAGTATTTGTAAAGCCTTCCAACACTGGTTTTGAACTCCCAAAACTCAAGCACAATCTGGAAGCACCCCTTAAGTATTTGAAGATCTACTTCACTGCTTCCCAATGCTCATTTCCTGGATTTGAGAGAAATCTACTCACTGTACCAACTGCATGAGCAATATCTGGCTTTGTACAAACCATACAATACATAAGACTCCCCATTGCTGAGGAGTAAGGAATAGAGGCCATCTTTTCCTTTTCATCTGTGGTAGTGAGACATAAGCTCTTGCTGAGCTTAAAGTGACTGGTTAGAGGTGTGCAAACTGACTTAGCATTTTTCATGTTGAACCTTTCAAGCACCTGTTCAACATACTTTTCCTGTGACAACCACATCTTCTTGGCCTTCCTGTCTCGAGTAATCTGCATACCCAAAATCTGTCTTGCAGGCCCTAAGTCTTTCATGTTAAAGGACTTGCACAACTCCTCTTTCAGCTTTCCAATCATTTCTGTATCATACCCTACTATCAACATATCATCAATATTAAGCAAAAAGATAATGAAGCTACCATCTGCAAACTTCCTGAAATAAACACAATGATCTGCATCTGTCCTCTTATACCCGTAGCTCATCATAAAAGAATCGAACTTCTTATATCACTGCCTTGGAGCTTGCTTAAGCCTATAAAGACTCTTTCTCAGCTTGCATACCATGTGCTCTTTTCCTTTTACCTCAAAACCCTCTGGTTGTGCCATGTAAATCTTTTTATTTAAATCACCATGAAGAAAAGCAGTCTTTACATCCAACTGCTCAAGCTCGAGGTCTAGACTAGCAGTCAAACCCAAAACAACTCTGATAAAAGACATCTTCACAACTGGAGAGAATATCTCATCAAAGTCAATACCCTTTTTCTATCCAAAACCTTTTACCACCAAGCGAGCTTTATAGTTCAGCAATTTGCCATCACTGTCTTTCTTCAACTTGAACGCCCATTTGTTTCTTAATGCTTTTCTGCCCTTGGGAAGTTCCACCAACTCATAAGTGTCATTCTTTAACAAAGAATGCATCTCTTCCTGCATAGCTTTCATCCAGCTTGCCTTATCTGCATGAGTCTGTGCTTCTTGAAAACTCTCTGGCTCCCCCTCATCAGTAATCAACATATACTCTGAAGGAGGATAATTGGATGATGGTCGATGCTCCATGTTAGTCCCTTTAACCTGAGGTTCTGTGATGTCTTGTTGAGAAGGCTACTCCCCCTACTCAACAACTTCTTCATTCTCTGGCATCCCATCATCAAACACAGTCTCTGGTGTTTCATCCCCTATCATTTTTGGTGCCTCATCACCAGTCATCTCTGCTCCCCCATCTACAGTATGCTACAATGGAGAATGAATAGCTGTAAGATCAACAACACCATTACCCGTGTCTTTAGACTTTTCAGTCTTCTCAAAATCTGAAACAGTTTGATCTTCATGAAAAATTACATCCTTGCTTCTGAAAATCTCCCTCTTCACTAGATCCCATAACCTGTTCCCAAACTCTTCATTTCCATAGCCAACAAAAGTGCTTTGACCTCTACTTTGACATCCCATAACCTTTGTCATCAAGCTTTGACCTCTGCTCTTTAGGTACATGTGCAAATGCCTTGCACCCAAAAACCTTAAGATGATTGTAGATAACATCTTTCCCTATCCATACCCTCTCTGGAATGTCAAACTCCAAAGGAACTGATGGAGACCTGTTTATCAAGTAACAAGCAATGCGAACAGCTTTACCCCAAAAAACCGTGGGTAACTTAGCCATTCTAAGCATGCATCTAACTTTCTCAACAATAGTGCGGTTCATCCTCTTTGCTACACCATTGTGCTGTGGAGTACGAGGAACTGTTTTCTCGTGTCTAATGCCATGTGCTAAGCAGTAACCTTTAAACTCATTTGATGTGTACTCACCTTTGTTGTTAGTACGAAGACACTTCAAGAACTTTCTTGTCTCTCTTTCAACCAAGGCATAGAATTTCTGAAAAATCTGATACACCTGATCTTTGGTCTTCAATAGATAAACTCACACCTTTCTTGATGCATCATCAATGAATGTGACAAAATACATATTGCCACTCAAGGACTCCACCTCAATGGGACCACAAACATCAGAATAGACTAATTCCAATATATTAGATTCCTTTTTAGAAGATTTAAGGACGCAATTGAGTGCTTAGAGGCCATGAAGTCTGCAGGGTTGAAACCATCTTCAACTATGTATAATGCCTTAATTAATGCCTATGCACAAAGGGTATGCTGTTGCCTGGATACTTACTTTAACTTCAGTATATGACCACCTCACTAATTAGCTCTTGATGATTATATGTTCTAAAAATACTGGCTGATGATTGTTTATACCAGGTTCTTTAAAATAGGGAGGACTAGCCACTCAAGACAATTATGTAACACACTCGCAGTAATATATTGAATAACCAAGCACAAAGATACAACAAGTAGGAAAAAGTATAAAAATATTAATATTGTAATACAGCCTTACCCCAAATTCATCGCCATTGTCTGTACATCTTATAGGAAATCAGAGGAGAAATGACTTCGAGGGGAGGAGTTGGGCGACTTGAAAGTGAAGTCGAGGACTTTGGCAGTAGATTGAATCTCTTCCCCCAAAAGTAATAGCTCCGCTCAACACCCACTACTTCGAGTGGTGGTTGGCTCAACCTTCCTAGAGTGAGGCTTAACTCATTGTGGCTGTAGGTAAAGGTTAAGGGTTGTTCCCACGAAATATTTAAAGAAAGGTGCATGTCAATAAAGAAAGAGAGAAGGAGTCAGAGAAAGAGAGAGAGCTTCTACTCGTAGTAAAATGTGTCTCTCCCTTTTCTTGATCTTGATGCCCTTAGTTGTATTACTAGGTTCCTTTATATAGGCGAGTGAAGTGTCAAATTAGTCATGTAACATAGGTCTAATAGAGTCTACCAATAGAGTCTGCTACTAACGTCTAGAGTCTGCTACTAATGTCTATAGAGTTGGCTAGATAGAAGATCAATTGCACTTTTATAATAAATTTTAATACCTTTACCCACTTTATGCCACCAGAGTAGCCGTCAACTCGTCGATTGCATTTACTACATGCCTGCAACGTACCGTCCACGCATCAAGTAAGGTTTTGTCCCATTCACTCCCAAGAAGGTTGAGGCGGTTTGGAACATGGTCCCGTTGAATGAGAACTTGCCTCAACTGGACCCAACTCCCATTCCTCTAAGCCACGTCCCTCGGATCATCCCAAGTGGACAAGATTGTTGACCGTAGGTCCCAACCTTGCCCTTTTTCCAACACCAAGTCCTCAAAGAGAACCTCCTGAGCCCTGCCATGACCCAGGCTAACTTACAATAGTGTAGTTAGGGTGCATGCGTTGTCTAGACGGAGCAAGGGTTATACCCGAGTCTCGCTGCCCTAGCTTCCACTTTTGGAGTGGGCATCCTTAAGTGAAAACACTTGGTTTCTCCTTTTACAAGAGCTTACTCGTGATGAGCAAGCATCCA
Source organism: Hamamelis virginiana (assembly GCA_017140935.1). Taxonomy (NCBI): domain Eukaryota; kingdom Viridiplantae; phylum Streptophyta; class Magnoliopsida; order Saxifragales; family Hamamelidaceae; genus Hamamelis; species Hamamelis virginiana. The sequence goes on from JAESVK010066142.1 coordinate 6,102, forward strand.
TGTCATCCATAGGCATCCTTTATCAAGGGGTGAGAGACCGTGCCTTGATAAGGGGAAGTGCATATCATATCATTTAATATTCACTGATATAAGCATTTATATTTACATATACATATAAACAGATAAAATATTTACATTGTAAACAATGATCAACCGTTTCTTACTAATTTACTGTTTGCAGTCCAACCTTGAAGGTTAACCCAAATAATTTTATTTTACTTTTATTAAAGATCAAGACTGTATGTTGAACGGAATTGGTAAAAGTTTTCAATTGAAATATATTATACATGGCTTTTACTTGCATGAACCAATGGACATCTCAAACCAAAACCACCATCATAGTTGGTGGTACACATACTACAAGTATTGACTAGGCCATAGTTGCATAGCATTTGGTTTCTTAAGGCTCTGTGTCCAGTCATCAGAATTTGTATTAGTGTTACTCACGTTGTGTACGGTTACGAATTACGATGGGGATATACGTATTGAGTCACTGTAGCATGCTTCTTAACACAAGTGACTCATTCGCATTTAATTGCAGTATCATCATGGACCCAAAAAAGAATCGCGTTGACAATTTCAAACTTGGTCAAAATTGCGGGCCCGCATATTGGCAGGCACAAAATACAATGATTTGGTTCAAACAGAGGTCTGGCACTCATTCGTGCAGCATTTTAAAATGGCTCCTGGTTCATTCGTTATTGTTGGGCTGAGCTGTGTTAGATTCATATTTGGACAGCTGATAGCTATAATTTTGAAATTCATATCAGACCTTAGATCTCGAGGATAGGCGCCAGAAAGAGGGGTATAAGATTCCATAAGTTAAACAGAAACTATGTCTACCTATTAGCCTCATCTTTCTGGTTAGAATGTTCAAGGTTCAGTCAGATATGGATACAAATTCTTTTCACTTAATAGCATTTTCTTCTGTTTTTTGACAGGGCTTGTCTGAGCAAGCAGTAAATGCATTCAGGGTCATGAGAGCAGATGGTCTAAAGCCCAGTATTTTAGTTCTCAATTCGATAATTAATGCATTTGGTGAGGATAGAAGGGATGCTGAAGCCTTTGCCGTCTTGCAGTACATGAAGGAAAATGTAAGTTGCTGGTTAATATTATTCTACAGTTACATCTTTCTTTCTTCTTACTCTTGTCTATTTTTTCTTTTTCTTTTTCTTTTTCGTTTTATATGTATTACACATTTTCCCATTTACTTGGAGCAGGACTTGAAGCCAGATGTTGTTACATATACTACACTAATGAAAGCTTTAATTCGTGTTGAGAAGTTTGTAGTCCGTTTTCCTCCTTTATTATTATTATTATTATTATTGTCTCTGGTATAATACTTAGGCTTGTATGAGAAACTTGAATCAACTGATATTTTTTCATTCAATTTCTAGGCTTAATATTCATTATTAAACCCAGGCAACAAGCAAGGTTCCCCTGTCATAATGCAAGTCTGTGGCTGCTGATTGTTTATAATTAATCATGAAGCTGAGTTCAGTTACTTGAGCTTTTTGGGAACTGGTTCCAAAACCCTCTTAATTATACCAAAATTGGATTCAACAAGTAAAGAATTACATTATGGGTTAAAAAAATATTTGTAAGGTGTATAGTTATACAGATTAAGAACTACAGACCAAAAATTTAACAATACATTTGTCTCTCTGTGAACAACCAGCCCAGGTAAAAATGTTAGAGCTGCATGGCAGAAACAATTGGTCTACTACACTTGCTTTTTGAAATTCTAGAACAGAACATAAACATCAGCAGCACCGAAGATAACATGAAGAGTCTAAAATATGTTCTTATCTCCTGCATCCCAAGGTCAAGCACCTCCGTCTTCTTTCCATATCTGCTACTCCTCTCCATTAAATACCCGTCAAGATACTCGTCTATAGATATCAACTTGTCTGAATCGGACATCTTTGAATGGATTTCATCCAGCTGGTGTGGCCCCAACTTGAAAATTGTGAAAAATGCAGCAGACCAATCGTTTAGAACTCTCTGAAACCCAAAAGGAATCAATGATAAAGTTAATTCCATTCTTTAGCCGAAGAAAGGTAAACATTTTCATAATTAATTAAGAGCAAACTCCTTCCACTCTAACTGGGGTTCTGTTGTATCAAAAGAGGGAAAAAAAGAGAGGAGTTGAAATAAATGAAAAATAAAAAAAACAAAGAAATCCTTTAAAAAGTGATCCAACTTACATTGAAGGTGGTGAGGTCAGTGGGATTGAACATTTTAAAGCAATCTTTTGAGGAGGCTGCTCCATCTCCATAGATCTGCCAGTCAATGGATAAAAAATAAGGATCTATGTGTGTCAAATCTACGAGGAGCAATGGTAGGAAAAGTGCGCATTACACGAACCTCGAAGGTGAAAGCCATGGGCACCTTAGCAATGTCATACATGTAATCTGTTGCCGTCCCATGTGCCAGATACCTAAACATAAGCACAATTCAAACTTTAGAAAGGAGTTACTAAACAAAGAACAAAAATGATATAATACATAAATGCAATATCATAAACTGTAGCTGCAATTTTGGCCTAACACTAACTAAGCACATCAAACTCATGCCAGATTAAGGCTCAGCCCAAACTTCATAATCTCAATAATGATGAGCATAATAATGAAAATTATATCAGAGTGAGAATGCATGGTATGTTCGAAAAGAAGTTACATCGAGTCCCAATGCCAAAATTTTGGCTGGGTTTGAGTAGGACTCGGCCTCTATGCCATTGAATGGTTTTTAGCTCATCAAATCAAAAAGTGTTACTACTCTCCAAACTATTAGGATGTTTTCATAGTTATCATTTGCTTGGTATAACCGTATAAATGATACATACCCAACAGAGCCTCCCCCAGATCCAACCATGCAACGGTTTTGGCAATGAAGATGGTTCAATTCTTTGAGCAACAGCATCATTTGGTGTGAAGAAAACCCATCAGGGGTTGTGTTCCTATGGTCATATGGCATAAATAGAGCCTGAATAGTGAACAAACAAGTACTGATGTTAGAAGAATGTAATCCTGCATAAGTATATACTCCATGTTAAATGCCATTAAAAGAAAAAAAACGAAAGAAAGACAAAATAGACAGCACTCCTAAGCTTCAATGGACTAGAATTTATATGAAAGAGATACAGGAGAAATAAAACCCTTAACAAATCTTCTAACATAACAATTCCCAACATTCTTGAAATACCAACAGGCTTTGAGAAACCTAGTAATACTTCCAAAAAAGAACTGCATACCGACCCCTAAGAAATCTCAGAACTAGTTTAGTAACACTGGGCACCCCTCATTACCCTTTGTTTGATTTCAGCAAAGTTTCATGTTACTAAATTGGGGAAGGAACTGCAACTTTTTATTACATATTTTTGCTCATAGTGGTGGTTTTTTTTTTTTTTTGGGGGGGTGGGTAGATTTAAGCATAAGATTTCATTTAGCATCTTGTCCGTAAACTAAGTTCCCCTAATGCTTCAAATTGACTCCTCTATGCTTAAACAAGTGCAACAAACTGCTGATGAGCCAAGCGTGAGTGGTTTATGAACCACAGAATGAGCTTACCAACCATAGAACAAGTATAAAATCACTTGATTGTATGATTCAAATGTTTAATTAAAAATTATGGAAATGATTTAAAAATTTCCACATTTGAAAATTTTAATTGGTTGGAAACTGGAAATGCTGTATTTGCCATTTGTTAATGTGCCTACAAATGACAATTCCAATTTTAAATACAGACAGAGATTGCAGTTTTTTGCCATATGTGTTGTGCCTACATATGGCGATTGCAGGTTTGAAATACCAAAAAATCTTTTTAATTACATATACATGTCAATGGCTGGGATCTTGGATTGAGATGGATGACATTATTAGATAAGAGTTGAATGCAAAATCAATACGGAAATCAGAAAAGGAAATATTACCAGGAAATTAGCATGACTTACCTCCATTCCAGAGTGCACGTTAACCCATATGTGTGGATCAAATGATACAGAGAGTTTGCGCATTGTTTGAGTCTCAGGCTCACTGAAAGGAGCTGTTCCAGGATTTTCTTCATATGGATCGTAATCCTATCATTGAAGAAACAAATGGAAAAAAAAAACATATGATTTATATGGGTTTTTTGGTGAGATAGAATAACATTTAATTGGATAGAAAGAAGTGTTATTTGGATAGAAAGAAGATTTTGGATAGTTAAGAGATGGGAAAAAGGGGGGAGGGAGGATAAATTGATTGAACCCAAGCCAATCCAGTGATACAAAGCAAGTTATCAACAAAATAAAAGTAGGGTGTCCAAAATGAATAGGCACAATGAACCTTCTCCTTTTTGCCCCAATCTACACTCCAATTCCGGTTGAGATCAACTCCTCTCCCTGAAACAGAATACAAATTTAATCATCTCAATGCTTTTCTAAGTGGTCATATCCTATGTTTAAAGTCACCAAAATGAATTGCATACCATTTCTCCTCTCACACAGGTCTCCTGCTTCAACTAGTTTGCGACCATTCAAATTTTCCATTGGCACCACCTGAAAAATCATTAGACATTAACATTAAAATAAACTAAAGTTCTCTAACTATAATTTGTTCCTAAAAATGTAAAGAATATATTTTCTGTGGTTACCAAACATTTTGAATCCCTGGGAAAAACAATATATGTGCATACAACACAGCATGGGTGCAAATCATGTTGGATGTAGCTCAGACACATCTTTCATGTTTAAAACCAATTTACAAGATAAAAATAAAAATAAAAATAAAAATTAAAACTTTCGATACAATTACCATTACTAATGAAACAAAAAATGTTTGCATAAATAATTCACACCTCATACATTATAAACAAAATCCAGGTACATTAATACACGTTAAGAAAAGTTAAGCCAAAAAAAAAAAAAAAAAATGCATTAATAAAAGCTATTCCAGCCATATGGAAATTACCTTTATGACAACCTTGTCGAGAGTACTGTTTAATGAAATTGCATCCACATTGGGTAGAGACTGTTCTTCACTTAAAATGGACAGGAGCCGCAATGCAACTTCAGATGTAATGAGCTCCCTTCCATGCTGCCCGAAACTCTGGAAGACAAGGAATCATCTGTCAAAAAAACCAGCAATTACCAATCTGAGATACTCTATCCACTACATGTCAAATTGCAAATAGGTTTCGCAGAGCACACGATAATCTATTTATAATTATAAGAAGAAAACATGGACTCATTTTCTTTCCTTTTTAAAAAGAAATTTAGCAATTGAATGAAGTTACGAAATTAAAGCCTAATCAATACCAGATCCAAACGTGATCCAATCCACGCAAACATGTAGAGAACTTACAAGAAGGATTCGAAACTTTGACCTGTCATCAATTTCTCTCCTCCTGCAATAAGTAACTACTGAGATCTCTGCACTGTAACCCTTATTTCCAGTTCTAATTGTCTCCATCTGTTCACAATTTTAACACTCAGAATTCAATTCTAGTGCAATAAATGATGCAGAGAAAAACACATGCTACTTACAGTGAGTTTGTCTGGATGGCGACGGACCAAATCTTTAATCTCTTTCATCAGATTGCCACTGCAACACAGAACCAGTCAGAAAATGGAAAAATCCTGCTTAAAAGTTAACAAAAATAACTCTAGACGAAATGCTTGCGTAGTCCTAAACTTTCCTCTGTTTGGGTGCTGGGAAAGCCGAGGAAAAGAAAAAGAAATTAAAATTCTGAACATGTACTCATTACTACTCAACTAAGCCAACCATTTGTGTCAACCCCATTTTTCTAGATTTTTTTTTTCAGGTACCAAATAGTGAAATATCGAATATTCAAAATTTCAAATTCTTTTCTTCTCCATCATTTTCTCACCAACCAATCAGAGAGTAAAGATAACACAGGTGAAAATTAACCTTCTTCCTCTTCACCCATAACCCGGATAAAATTTATTCAAATCATCAATAAACTGCTAAACTTAACAGATTCTACAGTCATGTCAACAAAATAAATAAAAGAACATCAAAATTTACAACTGCCCATCCAATTCATATAGATATATTTGTAACAGACAAACAAAAATCGCAAATCAGAAGGAAAGAAACTAAGCTGAATACCATAACAACAACCTGGGTAATTTCCAGAAACAACAACAAAAGGGTCTTATGAGGACTACCTCGAGTGGTACAGATCGCGATTGATAGGCGTAAAATTAGGATTTGAGTGATTGGTTTTGCCATTAACGAACGAGAAACCCCGCAAACAGAAAAAGATGAAGAAGGAGGAGGAGAGAGAAAGTAGATGACGACCCATAAATGACACTGCAAAGAAGAGCAGAAGATTCCCTTTCTTTCTTTGTTTCTCGTTATTTCATCTCATCATCTGTTCGCGTCCTGGCGAGCAGTGAAAATAACGAATCGAATAAAAACAGAAAACGGCCTAAAAATTGCGTTTTACTTGTAAAAAATGAGAACTATTTTTAAGAAAATAAAATTAATTTTTTAAAAAATGTGAAAACATAAAAAAAAATATTTTTTATATTTTCACAAAAACTGAAAACAAGAATTATATCGTGGCAATGCTTATAAACATGAAAAAAAAATATGTAGACCAACTGTAAAACCAAAAAAATGAAAATAATAAAATGTATAGAGATAATATATAGTTTTAGTAAACCCATTTACACCATTTTTAGATTTTGAAAACAGTTTTCATTTTTGCAAAGTAACAGCATTCTCTAAATTTTGAAAATTGAAAATGAAAACCATTTTTTAAAAATTTTCATAGAAAATGAAAATTGTGAAAATTTTCATG
>JAESVK010066150.1:0-13659 GCA_017140935.1 Hamamelis virginiana
GTGGACTCACACCACCTAAAGCCCCGTCCACGAGGCTGGTCCACAGAACTGGCGACTCCGCTGGGGATTTCGAGGGCTAAACTTCAATTAATTTAATTGGGCTATTTAATTTCTTAAATTAATTAAAATCAACCACTTGCATTTGTGTGACTGCATATCATTTTAGTTATATTAGCTTCATGTCATTGTGTGATAGGACGATGTTGCCTTGCCAAACGATGGTCTAGTCCTGATCCCTGTCTCCACTCGACACTAGGGCAATCATGACGAAACCATCAACCTATTGTCAAGTACCCTTCGGGGTATATCAAGGACCAATCAGTACTGTTTGACCCACGCGGCACGCCATGTGTCACACGTGGTTAGGTATATGGATCGGTCTACAATAGGAACCTTTATACCTACCCTTTGCATTAGTCCATGTAGACAGCCTGTAAGACACTCTACCCCACAGTGCTTGCACACACCTGTTATGCTGCCAAAATTTTGACACACAGTTGTACTGTTATGCTGCCAAAATTCCTTTTGGTATTTAACTGTACCGTTATGCTGTCAAAATTTTCCTTGACACATACCTACGCCGTTATGCTGCCAAATTTCTTTTAGCACATAATTGCGTCGTTATGCTGCCGAAATTGTCCCAATTTGATGTGAGCCTTGTTTGTGAATGCTAGAACTTAGGGATATGTCACCCTTAGATAAACTTTGATATTTTTAATATAGGCCCTTTATTTTAAGGATTTTGGTCCTTAGAACGAAAGGACTATTTTGAGGATGGAAGAGAATATTCTAAAGGTACATACCCTTTTCTGTGACTAGGTTGTTTTGGCTTGTTTTGACTAAGATCTTCGATTCAAAGGAAAGTGTCCCAAGAATGAAGGACTGGTCCTTGGTGTTGCTCTTTGAGCCCTGTTTGGTCAATCATGTTTTATTTCCCTATTGGTGATTTCGATTTATTTCCTAATTTCTAAGGAAATGCCCTTGTGAAATAGGGAAGTGAGTTGGAATTATGATAGGACGGTTTTTCCCTTTTCTCCTTGTCTTCTATTTGGATAGCACCTCTTTGACAGTCTGTCAATAGGTTTTGAGTATCATGGACTTGTCTTTTTTTTTTTTTTTTTTTTTTTTTTTTCTAAAAAAGCCCATTTCATGGTGTAGAATTCTGGCCTGGCGTCGTGATTCTAGAGGGCGTCTTTTTAGTGTTGAACCCCCGAGTGTATCCTCAATGGCTGACGGAGAATCCAGTACCACTGCTACAGTATTGAATGCAATCATGGACCGAATTGATGCCCTGGCCCGTGAGACTGAACAGATTAAGAAAATGTCCCAAGATAAACAGACCAGTACAGATCAGGTTAGGGAGGCCCATTTAGAGAACCCGAGGAGTACCTCTGATCCACCTATCCCGGCCCAAGTTGATGACAGTGCCAAGGCCCAGGCAGGAGCCAAATCTAAGCCCATCAATCTGGATGGCGAGCCTAGTGGATCTGGATTCCTCTCTGGGGATCCGATCCTGTTGTCGAGTAAGGTTGAAGCCTTAGAGAAAGCCCTGAAGGGGATGCGTCGGTCTGATGACATGGTTGATGTGACATCTTTTTCACTGTTCCCCAAGGCCCGTATGCCGTTCAGTTTTAAGATGCCTGAATTAGAGAAGTTTGATGGGATGGGTTGTCCTAAAACCCATTTGAAGATGTATGTGAGGGCGATGCAACCTCGTGGAGCTGATGATGAGCTGTTGGCTCAGATGTTTCATGAATCACTGAAAGGGTCAGCCTCGAAGTGGTTCTTATCCTTAGATGAGACTAAGCTGAAGACATGGGAGGATGTTTGCAATGAGTTCACTAATCACTACAAGTACAACACTGAGATTGATGTGACTCGTAGGGATCTTGAGACTACTAAGCAGGAACCGAGGGAGAGTTTCTCTGCTTTTATTTCTAGATGGAGGGCGAAAGCTTCACAGATGACCCACAGGCCTACAAATGATGAGCAGGTGCAGATGGTGTTGACGAGTCTCTTGCCCATTTACAACAAGTATTTGTTCTCACAGTATTTCCCTAACTTCAAAGCCCTTGTTATTGCTGGTACTCAAGTTGAAGATGCTCTGGCTAGTGGGGCTCTCAAGGCCGAAGAACCCTTCAGAAATCGCCAACCACCTCTCAACCGCAAACCCAACCCAGAAGTCAATGCCATTGCCCAACCTATTCAAGCTACCCAATCAAACCGCCCATTCCAAGCTAGAGAGCCGGCCCGCCAGTTCACCAATCTATACATGTCCCTAGAACGTGTCCTTGAGAAATTGAAGGCACGTGGTCTCTTCACCCCTTTAGAACCCCGGCCTCTTCCAGATCCATTACCCAGAAACTTCAAGGAGAATGAGTATTGTCAGTTCCACCAATCTAAGGGCCATCACACCAACCAGTGTATGCGCCTTCGCCATGAAATTCAAGACCTCATTGACAAGAAAGTCATTGCCCCACCAAATCCACCAAGTCAACCAAATGTCACCAGTAACCCTCTTCCAACCCATGCTGTACCACCACCAGCTCAAATCAACGCCCTGGGCCTCGACGACCCAAAAATTCGTCACCCAATCCGCCCATATGTCCCACTCAAAACTACCTTAACCGAAGCCTTTTACCAAGCCCGGTCCCAAGGCCTCATTACCCCACTCATACCCCGCTTCCATAAGCCTTTTTGCCAGTACCACAACATCTTCGGGCATGACACGGAGAATTGCAGGGTTTTAGGGAAATTAGTACAAGATTTACTTGATGATGGAGAGTTATATCAGTATGAAGAACCTGAGCAACCTGAAGTTCTCGAAGAAGCTCCTAGAAGTGGGAATTCTCAACGTCAGTTGAAGGAGAGATACCTAGCGGGAGACCCGGAGGTCGGACTGTTAGGAGAATCGAGCGGCAAATTTGATTATTATGTGCTCTATTCATCAAGAAAGATGTCTGATGAACCTATCATTCCAACGGGATGGGATGATTTACCTGCAGAAGTTGAACCAGATATTCCTTCTTCACCCGAAGGGCTGAGTCAGGATATCATGCAGAAACAGTTTGAGAATGGAACCTGTTCAGTCGTGAAGATCACCGGGGAAGACAGTGATTGGATCGGTATGATTGAATGGGAGGATCTTATGAGCACACCTGAAACCATAGAGAATCTGTGGGCCAGTGATGAGGAAGTAGACCATCTGACTCGAGGCGGACGCCATTTCAAGCCAGCTCATTTGGAAGCCAGTAATCCGTTGGGGGAATTAGAGAAGGGTCAGCGATCAGATGTTATAGAAGAAGTGAAAGAGATACTGAAACAGTTGAAGAGAACACAGGCTAATATTACCATTTGGGGATTGCTCATAGCTTCACAGAAACATAGACAGACAGTGCTTCGGTTGTTGAATCAGGTGCAGGTTCCTATTGATACGTCCCCTGAGGGTTTGGTAGGTCTAGTAAATCCGGTTCATCATGGACCGTTCATCTCATTTACTGAATCTGACTTACCCGAGAGCGGGAGTAATCATCTGCAAGCTCTGTATATCACTGTGGATATTTTGGGGAAAAGAGTTCCCTCAGTTTTAATTGATAATGGGTCAGTGTTGAATGTGTGTCCGCTCAGTACTATTGCGACATTGGGGATTGAACCATCTGAGTTTTCGCCATCAGGACAGACTGTCAGGGCTTATGATAACACTCGCAGAGAAGTTGTGGGAATGGTGACTCTTCCAGTTGTTATTGGGCCAGTTGAATTCAACGTTGATTTTCAGATCCTAGATGTGCCAGCCAGTTTTAATCTGCTTTTGGGAAGACCGTGGATTCATCCGACCAGGGCTGTACCGTCTTCACTTCATCAAAAGATCAAGTTTCCTTATCAGGGGTCAGTGGTTACTTTGAAGGGAGATATGGAGATGAATCGAAGTGTTCGAGTGCCAATCTGTGAGATTAGCCAGGAGTCATCAGAAGTGCTACTGTCAGGGTTCGAGTATGTACAGGCTATCGAAGGAGAGCCCGAGCAGAGGGAGTTGATACCTCTTGATTATAATCCTCATGGGAATCTGCATGTAGGACAGATCATGAAAGGAATGGGATTCTTCCCTGGAATGGGATTGGGCCGAAGGTTGCAAGGCATCGCTGAAGTTTCGAAGTACCCGTCTACTATCCATCCTTATGGGTTAGGCTACAAACCTACTAAGGAAGATAAGAAGATGATGGCTCAGAGGAAGAAAGAGAAAGACTCCGCGAGGGCGAAAGGACGAACCCTTAACTCAACCCTTGAGCCATACAGACCAACTTTGAATGGGGCTTTCGTCAAGGAGGGTGATGACTTTCCATATTGTGGTTTCCCTGAACCGTGCTACCTTGAGGACCAGAAGATCAGTGTACCTGGGTTTGAGATTTTCTTCAGTGATGAATGGTGTTCTCCTATTGCTTCAGTGATCGATGATGCTGTTACTAGTGAGACTGGTAAGAAAGAAAGGGATTGGGTTGAAGACCTTGATGCTGGTGCCATGACAGATATGTTCGAGCAAGCGGTTCTGTGTCTCGAATTGCATACTTATGAAGTCGGGGCGATCTACCCAATTGAACCTACAACTCCACTCTTATCAAACTGGGGCTTTGAAGATTGTCCTTTCATCCATGATTGTGAGGAGATCGAGTCACTTCCATCTGATGATAACTTGTAGGTGTCTTCAGTAGAATAGGATTTCCCTGCTTTTTCTGTAATAGTATAGGATTTCCTTGTTTTCAATAAAAAAACCTCAACCTCATTTGAAGAGGTACGAGTGTCGGTTTGTTTCATCTTCTGTGTTCTGTTATTCAAATTTCAATCAATAAAAGAAATATTCATTCTCTTCTCATCTCTCTTGCAGTGTCTCTTTTTTATCATCTCTGGATTTGTATGGCATGAATATAGACCCGCGAGAGGATGTTCCTCCTGAGCTCGACGAGCAATATGGAAAGGGACACGCTCAACCTAACATGGATGAATTAATTTCAATCAATTTAGGGACGGATGAATTACCTAAGATAATTAAAATTGGATCAACATTGTCGCCGCAAGAGAGAGAATCATTGGTAGAGGTTTTGAGAGAGAACATTGAAGCTTTCGCATGGTCGTACCAAGATATGCCAGGCATTGATCTCGACATTGTGCAGCACTTCATCCCCACTGATCCGAACATGAAGCCAGTCAAGCAGAAGTTGCGGAGAATGAAGCCATTCAAGCAGAAGTTGCGGAGAATGAAGCCAGAATGGGCCTTGAAGATTAAGGATGAGGTGGTCAAGCAGATGAATGCCGGATTTCTACAAGTAGTGGAGTACCCAGAATGGTTAGCCAACATCGTTCCAGTGCCTAAGAAGGATGGGAAAGTACGAATGTGTGTTGATTTCAGAGATCTCAATAAGGCGTGTCCTAAGGATGATTTCCCTCTGCCTCATATAGATGTATTGGTCGACAACACTGCTGGCCATGCACTCTTGTCTTTTATGGATGGCTTTTCGGGTTACAACCAGATTAAAATGGCTTCCCAAGATATGGAAAAGATAGCTTTCATTACACAATGGGGGACATTTTGTTATCGGGTTATGCCCTTTGGCCTTAAGAATGCTGGCACTACATACCAAAGGATGGCTACCACACTGCTGCATGATTTGATTCACAAGGAGGTGGAAGTGTACGTAGATGATATGATTGTGAAGTCTGTGGATAGGGAAAGACATTTAGCTGCTCTGAAGAAGTTCTTTGAAAGAATTATCAAGTACAAGCTACGTCTGAACCCTCAGAAATGTGCATTTGGAGTGACTGCTGGGAAGCTGCTCGGTTTTATGATCACACAGAGAGGGATAGAAGTAGATCCGGGGAAAATCAAAGCCATCATGGAGATGCAACCACCAAAGACAGAAAAGGAAATCCGGGGATTTTTGGGAAGAATTCAGTTTATCAGCCGCTTCATAGCTCAGTTGACGACCGTCTGCGAGCCGATTTTCAAGCTGCTAAAGAAAGATGTACCGACTAAGTGGAATGAGGAATGCCAAGAGGCATTTGATACCATCAGAAGGTATTTGAGCAACCCACCAATCCTGGTTCCCCTGCGACAAGGTGAACCGTTATTACTCTACTTAACTGTCACCGAAACCGCGATGGGAGCTATGTTAGCTCAATATCTTGAAGAATCCTTGAAAGAGAATGCCATCTATTACCTCAGCAAGAAGATGACGGATTATGAAGTGAACTATAGTGCTCTGGAAAAGACATGCGTGGCATTGGTATGGGCAACTCAAAAGCTTCGCCATTACATGATGTCTTTCCAAGTACTTTTGATCAGTCGAATGGACCCATTGAAGTACCTGCTTGAGAAGCCCGCTTTGTCCTATAAAACAGTGCGGTGGTTGTTGTTATTATCAGAATTAGACATTCAGTATGTATTGCAGAAATCAGTGAAAGGAAGAGCTATAGCAGAACACCTGGCAGAATGTGCCATTTCACAAGCAGACAATGGCAATTACCAGTTCCCGAATGAAGAAATCCTTGTGATAGAGAAGAAGGTGTGAAAAGTGCACTTTGATGGAGCATTGAATAGGAAAGGATGTGGCATAGGAGTTTGTCTGGAGACACCTGAAGATGTGATGATACCTGTGGCAGTGAAACTGAACTTTAAGGCAACCAATAACATAGCTGAGTATGAGGCTTGCATTTTAGCCTTGGAATCAGCATTGGCCTTGGGAGTAGAAGAGCTTGAAGTGTATGGGGATTCAGCCCTTATCATATGCCAGACTAGAGGAGAATGGAAGACTAAGGATGAGAAGTTACTGTCATATCACGATTATCTAGAGGCACTGGCGAAAGAATTCCGTCAAATAAAATTCTTTTACCTGTCTAGGCAAAAGAACAAGTTTGCGGATGCCTTAGCCACTCTAGCATCCATGGCAGAGATCCCAATAGAAGGGGGAGTAGCACCGATGATCATTGAAACTAGAGAAGAACCCATCTATTGTTGTGCCCTAAGGGAAGGAGAACTAAATGACGGGAAGCCATGGTATCATGATATTCAGCAGTACTTAGAAAAAGGGGAATATCCGCCAGAAGCATCCTATGTTGACCGAAGGACTTTGAGAAGGTTGGCTAGCCAGTTCATCTTGTGCAGTGGGAAATTGTACAAAAGATCTTGTGACGGTGTCCATCTCTTGTGTGTAACAGAAGATGAAGCAGAACGGATCATTCAGGAAATACATGAAGGGGCTGGGGCTCCACACATGAATGGGTATATGCTTGCGAAGAAGATTCTGAGACTGGGTTACTATTGGTTGACCTTAGAAAGTGATTGTGCTAAACATGTTAAGAAATGCCATAAGTGCCAGGTGTTTGCAAGTGGTAAGCATCAGCAATCCATGCCACTCACTACCATGTCATCACCATGGCCGTTTGCAACATGGGGCATTGACATTATCGGCAAAATCACTCCTGCGGCCTCGAATGGGCACGAGTACATATTGGTGGCTATTGATTACTTTACCAAGTGGGTTGAAGCAGCGTCGTACAAGACTTTGAATGCTAAGCAGGTTGCCAAGTTCATACAGTGCAACATCATCTACCGGTATGGAGTGCCACGGGAGTTTATTTCAGACAATGGGCAGCATTTCAAAAAAGAGACCGAAGAGCTTCTTAAGAAATATGGTATAGTACATCACCATTCCTCTCCTTACCGTCCGCAGACTAATGGAGCAGTGGAGGCAGCTAATAAGAATTTGAAAACCATTTTGAAGAAGACCACTGATACGTACAATGATTGGCATGAGAAGTTGCCTCTGGCATTGTGGGGCTATCGCACATCCATTAGGGCATCAACTGGGGCTACGCCTTACTCGTTAGTGTATGGTATGGAAGCAGTGTTACCAATTGAGTTAGAGATACCTTCACTAAGGGTAGTTATGGAAAGCCAACTAGCAGAAGTCGATTGGATAAGGGATAGATATGAACAGCTGTCCCTAATTGACGAGAAGAGATTGAGGGCCCTGTACCATGTTCAAGGCTATCAAAGAAGGATAGCTCGAGCATTCAACAAGAGAGTTAAAAACAGGGGCTTAAAGAAAGGGGATTTGGTACTCAAAGAAATCAGAATGCCGATTCATGATCCAAGAGGGAAGTTCAAGCCAAGTTGGGTGGGACCCTACATCATCAAAGAGATACTATCAGGCGGAGCCGTGCGTCTTATGGACATAGATGGGATCGAATTCTCTCAACCTACCAATTTGGATCAATTGAAAAAGTATCATGTATAAATAAAAAAAAATAAAAAAAAGAAGAGCTCGCTAGGTAGAAAACCTGCAAAGGCTGCCTAGGCAAAAAGTAGAGCATTCAAATAAAAAAAAAAAAAATGCTTTTCAATTGATCCCATGAACTACAAGGACCTGATTCTCCAAGTATTCAAAACAAGAAAGTTGAAAGTTTTATGAGAAAAAGATATTCAAAGGATGGAGATATGTAGGCAGCCCATAAAGTTACCTTGGGTGCGGTCCAATTCTTTAAGGCAAAACAACCCTGTGTTTGTTTTTAATTGTAATTGTTTGAAGTGATTTATTCAAAACTAAAAAGATAGAATTCTTTTATTCATGAAATGAAGAGAAACCTTTCAAAGGTCTATTACATGTCATATGATTCTAATTCCATTCATTCTGAATAATAAAAAGCATGGGAAATATGTTTCAAAAGTTCATCAATTCCTTTGTTCCTTCCTGGAAATTCCTTCAGAGTCATCATCTCTTCTTCTCTTGTAAAGTACTACTTGTAAAGCGTTAGGTGGAAGTGACGAAGTATCCCCTCGCTCTTTAGATGAAAGACTTTCAATAAATCCTGAAATCCTAGCTTTCATTTCTTGTCCCCGAATACCCATATTCTGAGATAACCATTGCTTATAAGCCTCATCCAATTCAAAAGGCCCATGAGAGAAATCAATGTGAGTTGTGCGCAATACAAATGACCACCTTAACATCAAAGCCTTCACCACTAATGGAAAGATCGCCTTGGAAGTATAAGTATGCTCTAAGAGAGATGGAATTGTCTATTTGACTCCCATTTGGGGAAGCAATCGGGTTGCTCAATAGAAAGAATTACATTTTAACCCTACCAGAATCACCACAGAATAACCTAGAGAACAGGGCAGATAATGGCTAGAACAGTTCCAGTCATGTACATACACCATAAAAGTGAGAAAAACTTGTTTTAGTACAAATGTTTACAAGTTACATATGATTTTCATAGTGAAACCCCGTGCCTCATGGAAAATTGATCAACGTCTTCGAGAGTTCCTCCTTATCCCTCTGCTAGATCCCTCGCCAGCTGAAGAATGACGTGGTGGGTCAGGTGCCTGAAACGATGTTCACAGTTTGATCAGTTTGTGAAAAGGGAAGGAAGATGAATTTGAGAATGTGATTTGAAGTTACCTGTTGACGAGTGAGAGCGGAAGTCCTCAAGCTCATCCTGCGAAGGTCACGCCTCATGGCAGTAGTAAGATCAATGTAATCCTGGCAATACTCTTGAGGGACCTGTCAGAAATGAATGATGTCAGTGTATCAGTGGGAATGTGTGTGCAATTAATTGGTTCAGTGAGAGGTTCACCTGTTCATAAGAAGGATCTATGTGATATCCTTCATCGACTGAAGGTCGTGAAATAGTAGAAGTCACGAAATTGTCTTCAACTATCAGCTCAATGTTCCAGTCTGCAGGCTGTAAGGCAGGAGGCCTATTCGTGCCTTGATCATCATCACTAGCAGCAGCTCTAGAGCTTTGACCCCGGGAACGGCGACTCTGTGGACATAAAGATGAAGTTTTGTGATTGCATTTACAGGGATGAAAGAAAGTGTTATATTTACATACCCTTTGAGGAGGTTCTCCAGTTGCCAAGGGGCGCATCAAGAATTGTTGACAGAAAACCTCGTAGCTCGCATCAGAGAAAAGGAAAGCAGAAAGATCCACTCCTCTTTTAGACTCTAACAGGGCCTCGCCTTTCAGTTTATCAGTATGGCGCATATTTGCAGGAGGCAGAAAAGGCACTCTAGCTGTATCCATGTCTCCATAGACTTGGCGACAGACTCTTTCACCCAAGAACCAGTATCTGCCAGAAGGCCCCTCAAACAAAATTCGCCTATGTGTTAGGAGTACACTATGTATGTGAGGGGGAGCCAAAGTAGTCCTCCAAGTACCCCATGGGTCCCAGTTCACCTGAAGATCATGAAGAGTATGAGAGTTGAATCTGGAAGATTTAAGAGGAAGGCAATGGTTTGGGATTTTACCTGTTCTGCAGTGAGACCGGCAAGGATAGCTTTTGCAGCAACATAATCATACCTGTGGAGGTTGGAATGCTTCCTGTGACATGGATCAAAGCGAGCTAGAAATGGCCATTGGTTAACCCCCTCTTTCAAGAGAGGACAACCAAGACCCAAGTAGATGAATGCCCATACCTGCATGAAAGAAAGATCAGGGAGTTGATAAAGATATGGAAAGATTCTAATTGAAAGACAATTGGGTGAAAACAGTACCTGCCATATGAAAGCCAAGCCGCCAAAGTCTTGAGCAGCATCTCGTGATTTGTCACACATGGAGCGATACATGGTCGCTAATGCAGCTCCGCCCCAGTCATACAGATGAATATTATCTGTAATCTCCAAACTCTTCAAAAAGCCTAGAGGGGCTATGTCCTGTGTACCTGCAAAGAGAGTGCATGAGAGCAGATACAGAATGAATGCACGGGCAATATCCTCGGGTTCCCCTCCCTCCTCTTCACTCTGAATGCTAAAGTGATTATAGAGCCAAGAGCGCCTGACTCCTCTTTTTGTCAGAGGAACATTTTCAACGCCCAAAAGGTTGTATAGGTATTCTTCATCAGTGTGAGCTTCATCATAAAAGGCGACTGGTTGGCCCCCAATAGGAAGTCCTGTAATCATGGTGAAGTCAAATGGGGTCATAGTCATTTCCCCAAACCCGAAGTGGAAGGTGTTGGTGGTGTCCCACCAGAGTTCAGAGAGAGCAATCATGGCCATTCGATCCATGTTGTCAAGCCAGAGAGAATCTAAGAAAAACTTAAACCCCGCTTGTTCAACAATGGCCTTAGCTTGGGGTTGGCGCGCTTCCATTAATTCCCACCACTTGATAAGTTTACCCAAGGAATATCTGGTGCGGATTTCGAAATTGGGCTGCATAAACACACTTGAGATTATATTCACATCAAAGCAAATGTTGTTATTTCTAAAGGAACTTTGATTCAAATGCAATGCAAGCATGACTATTGATTTACATATCATGAATGAAGTAAAATTTATGCTTTGAATAAACCAAAATGATCAATATATTTTCAAAAGGTTTTTACAAAAGAGAAATGTATGCATATTGTGTGACACAATTTATTATCAAAGGCATGGGTGGTGTCACCAAAATCCAAAGTGTTTCAAATTCAAAATTGATGGTGTTTTAATCAAATTAAACATCATAGAAAATTTTTGAGATACTTTACATAACATGAAATGGCTTGTAAAGAAGAAAATGGATGATGGTGTCATTGAGGCATTTTATCAAACATGTGATATGCATATTTTCAAAATGATGTTTTCTAAGAAGATTGATCATGGCAAATACTTTCTAAAATCCTACAAAAATCATTGAAACATGATTAGGATATGTTTGATTTGAAAAATCAAAGCTTACTTCATTGAGACATTTCATCAAACACTTGGTGTGCACCATTCACAAGCTTGTGAAGCTATGGAATGGGGCTCCCATGATTTTCCCAAAGGATACAATGATATGAAAATCAATAATCAACATGTAAACAAGCATTTCAATTCAACCAATTGCATAAGAATCAAGAGTTATTAAAGAAATTTAACTTACATTGTCTTGGGAATGAATATATGAAAGATGTGTTCTAGGCTCCAAGAGTAGAGATGGTGGATGGGAATCTCCATATGAGGGTGCCTTGTACCTAGCCTTGACTTCCAAGAATGGATATTTGAAGTAAGGTGGAGGAAATTGATCCATGTTTGAAGAGAATGGAGTATGTGAGAAGTGGAGAGGTTCACACCAAATGGAGACAAGTTGAAGAGCTTGAGGAGATGATGGTGATTTTGTTGCTAAGAGTGCAAACCAAGGACTTGGTTGAGTATGTATGAATTGAAGATCAAAAGCTAGGGTTTTGGAAGCAAAACCAAGCTTGGAAAAGGTTTGGAGTGAGCACAAGAGTGCATGTGAGAATGAGGGGTTTTAAAAGACAAAAAATTTTCGGGTCACACATGGTGACCGTCCTAGCTAGGACGGCCAACCGTCCAGCCTAGGACGGCCAGCCGTCCAGGCTAGGACGGCCACCAGTGTACCCCAAGCCGATTTTCCCAATTTTTCGTTTTTTCGGTCAATTTCTTCAAAATTAGTTCATGTTTTGCATGGAAATTACCACTAAATGATGATTTTGAATGTTGATTTTAAATTTGAATGATGATTTTTGAATGATGATTTTGAAAACATTATATGGGAGAAGTACCATATAATTGAGGCTGTGTTCATGTGGTAGATGTGCCATATGAACAATGAGTCTGAAGTTATTTTATGTGAGACATAAAATAACTATTTGATTTGTCTTGTGTGATTATTTTATGTGAAACATAAAATGATGAAGTGTGATTATTTTATGTGAGACATAAAATAATGGCTTATATGGGAGATGTACCATATAATTGATGATAGGTTCACATGGGAGATGTACCATGTAAACTATGAATGTGAGTTATTTTATGTGAAGCATGAAATAACACTTTGATTTGCTTGTAATTATTTTATGTGAAACATAAAATGATGGGGTGTGATTATTTTATGTGAGACATAAAATAATGCTTTATATGGGAGATGTACCATATAATTGATAATTTGTTCATATGGGAGGTGTACCATATGAACAATGAATTTGAATTATATTAGTGATGTGAGATTATTTTATGTGAGACATAAAATAAATGGGTTATATGGGAGAAGTACCATATAATTAATGATAGGTTCACATGAGAGATGTACCATGTGAACGATGAACTTGAGTTATTTTATGTGAAGCATGAAATAACATTTTGAGTGATTTGTGATTATTTTATGTGAAACATAAAATGATGAGATATGATTATTTTATGTGAGACATAAAATGATGTTTATATGGGAGAAGTACCGTATAATTGAGGTTGTGTTTATATGGGAGATGTACCATATGAACAAGTGAGTTTGAAGTTATTTTATGTGAGACATAAAATAACTATTTGATTTGTCTTGTGTGATTATTTTATGTGAAACATAAAATGATAGGGTGTAATTATTTTATGTGAGACATAAAATAATGCTTCATATGGGAGAAGTACCGTATAATTGATAATATGTTCATATGGGAGATGTACCATATGAACAATGAGTTTGAATTGTTTTATGTGAAGCATAAAATAATGGTTTGAAAATATTTATATAGGAGAAGTACTATATAAATAATATTTCTTATGGGAGATGTACCATAGAAATAATGAGTCTAAACTATTTTATGTGAGAGAAGTATCACATAAAATGATGGCTTGTATGTGTTTATGTGAGAGAAGTATCACATAAAATAATGATTTGTGTATGCTTATGTGA
>JAESVK010066151.1:0-18715 GCA_017140935.1 Hamamelis virginiana
GGAGAATTTGTTTAAAAATTTATATTCTTACTGTTTTATATGCCTGCATGGCAAACCTATATGTTTTCATGCTGTTAAGCATGGTTCAGGCTCGGTTGATATGCAGGGACATTACATATTTACATTCGACAGTTGGCCATACATTCTAGGCAACTGATCGGCTTCTCTCGAGAGGTTTTGACCTTATAAAGGTCGGTTTTGGCTGTCGTTGTGCCGGGGGCCCGAGAACAACGTGGTTTTGGTTGTCGTTGTACTGGAGGCTTATTAGCCTGTGAACAGCGTTCTGATTATTTTATGAGCCTGGTTTTCGAAATGATGAATATTATACTGTGTTTATAACTGATCTAAACCCACACCTTTTCTTATGTTGATTTGTGAACTGGATATAAATTGTCTATTTATAATGTTCCTTGTATCGGTATTATTATTGTTGGTTGAGATTGTATTCCTACTGGGCATTCCAAGCTCATGCTGTATTTTATGCAGCAGGTTTTCAGGTTCCTAGTAGAAGTCCAGCTGTAGGATCGCCTACTCATATTGCATTGGGATTAGCAGTGTTCTGGGCTGTACTGCATCGGTCTACTTAGATTGCATTTGGAGTTGTAACACTCTTGAACTACTTCTTTATTTATCTTCATCCCATATGCCAGGGTTGTTGGCATTAAGTTTAATACAATGTCTTTAAATTTCACTTTGTATCACTCGGACTTGGGCATGTATGCATTAAAACATATCACTTCATATTGTTATATAATATCCTTTCTTATCCTAAGTATGGAAATATGAATGAGCAGTACAGGTTGTACCTTCACCTTGACACGTGTCGACCTACCCGGGATGGTCGGTATGCTAGTCAGGCTGGGGTGTTACACTCCTAATTAAGTTTGGGCTTTATCAAAATCTTATCACAACAATGCTATTTATCTAATCATCCACAAAATATGAATAATAATATATAATACTAATAATAATAATAATAAATAATAAATAAGTAAACAAAACCTAAAGACCTTAGGAGACATACGGTCAACCTAAGATTGGACTTGCGCCTTATTGACTTCCTACGTACCTTACCAATTTCTTGATAAGAATCAAAGTCCACGTAGTTCGATTACTTAGGATTCTCCTATTATAATGAACTAAACTTTTAAAGGTATTCTACCTTATCTAAGACTCTATCTTCGAGAGTTTATTTTCATTCAAAACATTTCATCATTCAAAGTGGGAGTTTCATCCCAAAACAAATCCTTTTATTAAGAGAACTTCTTCAAAGATAGACTCTTAAACAAGCTATAATCCGTCATTGGATGTAGTTTTTACAACAAAGTGAAATCCTAAGTGGAGCCAAGTAGCTCCCCTAACTTAAAAAGTCCCTAGCTACATCCTAAGTTAATCTAAACAACCTAAAATACTAAATAATGCATGCTGGAATTTATAGAAAAATACACTAAATATGCAATAGAGAATATGGATCATGCATGAAAAATGTCCTAAATGCAAACTAAGTCATCTATGTGATCCTAGGCATATTTCTATGTTAGTTTTGACCATAAAAATAATTTTTAATCTACTTTAAGGTTACTTTAAACCTTGGACATATTTAAATGCAATCAAAAAGTAGATTTAAAACCCATAAAAATAATGAATAAAAAAGGTGTAAATGACCTAATATGCAACCTAATATGATATACCAAAATAATCATGCATCATGCTTTAAAAAACACAAATTTTAACATAAGGGAAGGGGCTTACCTTAGCTCGTTCCCTCGACCACAATTCATATGATATTTCAAGCATTAAACATGAAAATGAATGACACAAACAAACCTAAACATGTTCCTATTAACTTTTTTATTTAGCATACTCAAAACAAACTAACTATACTTGAATAAAAACCATAAATGCAGAAAATTTATATGCTAACCTATATGCAACTAACCTTTACTCCTAACCTTTGAATACCCAACTTAGGTACCATCCCTAGCATGGTATGGACATAGAAGAAGAATGAAGAAGAAGAAGAAGAAGAAGAAGAAAAAGAAGAAGTATGTAAAAAAACCTTAAAACAAACTCAATAATTATACTAACCTTTTTTGCTTCCTTCTCCCTTGCTAATAGCTTCTTCTCTAACCTTCAAAGACTTCAAAAAATGTGGCTAAGATTTCTATGGGGGGGCTGGTGCAAAGCTCCAAGCCTTTACTCTCCAAAGCTCTCTAAATGCCTTGTGTGTTTCCTTTTTTAAAACTGATTTCAGGGCTCTCTATTTATACGGAAGCTTAAAATTGATCAATGGCTTAGATTAAAACTCTTAGGAATGATCCAAGGGTCATAATCCAGCCTTCCAAGGTCTTCAAATTCATCCCAAAGTCCCCAAGGCCGAGCTAGACACTTGGTAACACTTTGGAAGAGTCTTAAATGGAAAAAAACTCTAATTTTAGCATTTTCTGGGCAAGGGCTCGGGTGACCATCCACTAGGGGACGGTTGGCCGTCCCTAGGTGGATGGTCATCGAGCTTTTGGCCTAATTTTACCCTATATGGGTCTATCTTAACCCGTTTCGACCCGGTTTCGGCTTTTTTTGGCTTTCCGGGCCCGTTTTAAGTCCAAATTAGACGATTCAAGGGCCGAAACGATCGTGATTCGATTCTCCATGTTTTAAGAAGTGTTTGAAGTGAAAATGCATTGACCAAAGTCAAAGTATTAGGAAAAATTCAACCGATTAGCTGTTTAGGGCCTGCCGGGCCCAAATTAGGGTTTTGTAATTTGCTAACCAATCGCTCCCTAAATCATTTCTTCTTCTCGAAACAAGTTTTAAAACATTTTTAAGAAAGTGTTTTGAAGTCTTTGAAGGCTTTGGTTTGATAAAAAGATCGAATCTTGGTCGTTCTCGGTCGAAACCCTAATATGAGCTTAAAAGGGCCCCTTAGGCCTTAAGAGCCAAACACGAGCCAGAGGCTCAACAGACCTTGCCACTGGTCAACTTAGCTATCAAACACACCTTAAATATCCATGCCAAAGCCTCGAGACCATTCGGGACAAGATCGACAGTTATTCAGAACTTTTGTGATTTAAAGGACAACACTGCCTTTTAAGTCACAGAAAGCCTTGTTTTCTATCAAGCCTGACTCAAGAATGCCATGAAATTTTATAGGGATGTTCCTAGACTCTCTAAAAACTAAATGCAAGAAGAACCGACTTAATCTGGCCTAAAAATCTACATGCGATAATGACCTCTAACTAACTACTCACAAGGGTAAAACTGACAACTTAGGGTTTTAACACCCTATTTCGCTTCAAACCACAGGCAACCATTAATGACCCTTCCCATGGTCAAAAATGGATGTCTACAATAGGTTGTTAGAGTTTGATAGTATCTTGTACATCTTTAACCATCAGAATGTAATTTTTACCTATTGGCTCTAACGAGTTATGTATGAAGATAGATGAGTGTGCAATAAGAAATCATCACTCTCACTTTGATGAGAGAGAATGTCGGGATTTGTTCACAAAGATAATTCTCATGTTAAATCTCTGGCCAGAGTGATAGGTGAACTGTGAAAGAGTTTCATTGGGTTCATCTTATTGAGATTATATTTTGTTAAACATATAAGAAGATATTAAGATAGGGGTTTGACTTATAACCATACCTGATTATCATAACAGTGACATTAAGGGATGAAGAATTAAGTAACATAAAGGGTTCATTTAGTTCTACTATTCACCCACACCTAGGGTACATCATGATATGTTGCCAGAGGTCACTCATGACTAGTGAAGGCCTAATGGTAAGTGTTATCATTAAGGGAAAAAAATGGAATTATTCCAATTGAACCTTAAAATAGAAAGTTTCTATTTTTGGAGACATGAGATGTCCCGGTCCACTACTAAGTAGGGGTGAACTTAAAGGGTCCACACATAAAGGACACAAGAGAGCTCTTTAATTTAAGAGAGGGGTAAGTTTCTAATTTATGTAACTTAACAGGTCCCTTTAATTAATAGTTAATTAAGGAGGACTAAGTTGCAAAATTAGAAACCCTAGTATTTGCCTATAAATACAAGGGGATGAGTGCATGCTAGCACAAGTTCACTTAACCTTAAATTAAAAGAGAGACAATCATTAAATCCTAGCTAGGGCCGTGACCTAGGAGCTTTCTCCTTAGGGCCGTGATTCTCTCTCAAACCCTAGCTAGGGCTATGACCTAGGAGGTTTCTCCCTAGGGCCGTAATTCTCTCTCTCCCTTTCAAGCTTGATCAAGAGTTGATCAAGTGCAAGAAGGTTAAGGAGTTTTGTGTTCATGTGGTTACCTTGGAGGCTTCATACACTTTGAAGCTTGGATTCGATTTCAAAGTTTCATCAAAAAGCAATTAAATAAGTATGATTAAATTGTTTAATTAGTTTTCTTGCTTTAATTCATAATCCTATGCTTGTGCTTGATTCTTGGGTGGATTGTGATGATGGATTCATATTTGTAAAAAGTTTTATCGTTTTTTGCTTCCGCTGCGAATCCTATGGTCACAACCTTACAGTGCTAAATTAGAGATATTGCTATAATATGATAAAATCCTTTTAAGAATAAAACTGGTGGTATTAAAAAAACAATGGAGCAAGGTAGGCATTTTTTTTCATGTTAGTTTTGAAAACATATATGTATACGTGTGTGTGTGTGTGTGTTTTTTTTTTTTTTTTTTTTGGTGATTGTAACTAGAGATAAAGGAGATAAAAGGATGGTGATATAACATCATCCAGATGTAGGAAAGTTTCTCTTTTAGGGACCAAAGCAGTGCAATACAATATTAGAATTTGTGATAAGCCTTTCTCCTACTTTAATTAATTTGGTCGTGGAATCATGGTTTTCATGAGTTTTAATTACCATAGCTCTTCTATTTTTCTATTT
Organism: Hamamelis virginiana; assembly: GCA_017140935.1. NCBI lineage: Eukaryota > Viridiplantae > Streptophyta > Magnoliopsida > Saxifragales > Hamamelidaceae > Hamamelis > Hamamelis virginiana. Next base: position 4,895 of record JAESVK010066151.1, read on the forward strand.
TTCTTTTTATTCTTCTCATTTACTCTTAGTTTGGATCTTGATGAATATAAGGAAAATGAAGGAAAAAATTTAAAATTTATTTTCTTAATTTCCTTTACTTATTTTTAAGAAACAAAATAGCATTAATGTTGTATATTGGACAATGATTATTTTTTATTTTTGTAGATTTATCTTGGGTTCATGTTTTTCCACTTGTATTATGTGACGACTCTTTACTTTGGAAATTATCATCTCAAAAACCTAATATAGTATCTTGACCTCTCGACATGTGTCATTGTTGTAAGTAAAGAAATGACATGTTCAAAACAACATCTCTCTTTCTGTTTTTCTTTTCCCCTTTTTATCATATTTAATTCCTCTTTGAATAATTCAATTAAAATTTTAAGAAACAATACGAATGATATGTTTTGAATTATGTATAGAATTCTACATGATATGCTATATATATATTATTAATGTCGTGTTTTCATCATATCTATCATATATTAATTTGTTAAATTTTTCATGCTATTTAATAAAATGTTAAAATTTGTGATATTTACAAGATACCGGTTAGGATGATTTATTTGATATTTATAGTAAGTGCAGTAATAGTGCATATATAGCACATGTAAGTAAAATACAATGAATATATATATATATGGAAAATGCTGATAGTCCCGTCCCCAATCCCGTTTTGAGCTACCGCATGATCTGGCATTAGACATTTTTCATTTGAACCGCGTGACGCGGCATTAGATATTTTCCATCTGAATGGTCAGCGAAGCAGTCTGCAGGGAACAGGGATGGCTCTCTCTGCTGTTTCGTCAGCGCAACAGTCGAGGATGAGAGAGAGTGCGCTCTCATATTTACTATCTAGAGAGAGAGGGGAAAAAGAATAAGAAGAAACAAAGAGAAAATGTGAGGGAGGAGATTCGGTGTTGCAGATTCGGCGAGTTGCAGTTGTAGTGAGAAAATGAGAGGGAGGAGAGAGAAACAGGGAGGGAAGTTTACACGAGGCAGATCGAGCAGAAACATGCCCTAAATCCACAATGATCTAGCCTGTGTAACTGTGTCGAGGTTGCTAGAGAAGTATTGATCGCCACCGAAATGTTGTAGATCCGGCGTGTTCTCGACGGCCAAGCAACAGATCTGACATGTTCGTTTGCAACAGATCTGACATGTTCGTTTGCAACAGATCTGACATGTTCGTCTGCACTGATGTCTTTCTCTCTGGCGATTTAGCAACGATTCGACGAAGCTGTCTCTCTCCGACGATCTGACGCTAGATTCAGAGCAGAGAGCATCTAGCTCTGTAGAACCCAAACACAGAGATTCGACAAAGCGCTCTCTCCAGTGATTTTGGCAACATTCTTGTTCTTTGAATTAGTGTTCCTTCATCAACGTTCCAATAATAAAGCACGAAAGAAGAGAGATGAGAGAGAAACGAAGAGGGGGGTGAGAGAAATGAAGAGCCATACCCACCGTTTCCCACCGTTGCCCACTGTTCTTGCTTCTGCTTCTTTAGTTTTCACATGACTGTAAAGACATCAATTGCTTCTAAATCCTTGATTGACATACAATTGCTTTAAAAATAAGGTTTTTTAATTTCCGAAGTCTTCTTTCATTTGGGTCTGTGATTTTCTCTGTCTTTGTTATAGTTAAATCATTAAATTGATATACATAATTTTTTTTGTCCTATTTTCTAAAGTCTTTATTTAACATGGGGTTAATTAGTTCTTTGATTTTTCTGTGAATTTATTACAGTAAGATCCTAAAATTGACATTTAACAATGACTGTAAAGACAAATGGGTTCATTGAGGGTTGTCTTCTTGGAGAATTAATGAAGATATTGATGTCTTTGGCTTCCAAATGGGGAGACGTAATTAATGACTTGAAGGCAGGTGCTTTTCTCTCTCTCATTATTATTATTATTATTATTTTTTTCTTCCTCTTCTACACTGTGTTTTTAGTTTTTACTGTCTTTGTAGTTTTAAAAAACAGTGAAAACTAAAAAAACACTGAAACAATTCAAGTTTCATTGTTTTTTTAGTTTCCACTGTCTTTGAAGTTTTCACTATCTTTGTAGTTTTCAAAGACAGTGAAAACTAAAAAAACAAGGAAAAACCCAAGTTTTCACTGTTCTTTTAGTTTCCACTGTCTTTGTAGTTTCAAAGATTGTGGTAACTAAAAAAAATACTAGAAAAACCCAAGTTTTCACTGTTTTTTTAGTTTTCACTGTGTTTTTTTTTTAACACATTGAAAACTAAAAACACAGTGAAAACTTCTCTCTCTCTTTCTCCTCATTCTTCTTTTCTTTCTTCACTGTGTTCATCACTTTTTGTGTTTTCACTTCTTCTTTTTTGTGTTTTTTTTATTTATTATGTTTTTATTGTGAAAAAAACACAATAAACACAGTGAAAATCCAAAAAACACTAGTGTTTTCACTGTCCTCACCTTATAGTGTTTTCACTGTCTGATGTGGATATAAAAAGGGGAATTGAGAGACGGTACTTGTAGCACCGCTCTATATATATACACAAAATGTAATATTATTATTTTTATATAACTAATATTATTTAGAAAGTTGCACGCGTGCAATAACTAGTAAATATAAAATCTGATATGTTGGAAGATCATGAACAAAAACGTACAGTAAATTAGGACACACATTCATTAATTAAAGAACCAAAACATTGAGAACATGCATTACTAATGGAGGAAAAGAAACGAACATTGTAAGTTATTACCCACAGACACAAAGAGAGACACTACAAGAAAAATTGGCTTTAGCAACCAACATTTAGTAAGGATCAAAAAAATTCTTAATAAATATTCCTTTAGTAAGGATTATTCATTGGTCCTTGCTAAAATTTTAATAAATTTCAATATCTCCTAAATGGTAATATCATTTAGTAAGGATCGTCCAATAATCCTAACTAATAGTCATTTTTAGTAAGCATCATTGGATGACCCTAACTAAATGTCATTTTTTAACACTAAAAATTGCATAATTTTTTTTTTTTTTACAAATTTTCATTTTTTCCCTTAGAAAAAGCTAATTAACTAAAAGCACATTTAAAATACTTTGAAAATAAAGAAAGTTGGCACTCCGTCTAAAAGAAAGTTAGCAATTTTTTTTTTTAAAAAAAATACTTTCAGTTATATAAGCTAATTAACAGAAAAAACTCTCTCTCTAATCTCTCCCCGACTCTCATCACCGCCCCGTCTCTCATACTTCTCTCTATCTCCCATCACCGATCATCTTTTTCTCTCAATCTCTCAATCTTCACCCAAATCTTCTTTTCACACTACAAGAAAATAGGGGTTTAGCCACAGAAATTTAGTGACGGGAACTAAAAGTGTTGCTAAAACATATTTTTAGCGACTAATATTTTCGTTGCTAAATTTCCATCACTAAAATTCTATTTTTATTTTATTTTAATGTTAAAAAAGTTATCTCTCACTAAATGTTCCGTCGCTATTTACTTTTTTGTGACTATAATTACCATCGCTAAATCTATTGGCAATCGAGAATGTAATTTCAGTCCCTAATGATTTTAATTTTTTAAATATTATGAACTATAGGCACAATAATTTTCATAGCTAAATCTTAAAATTATAGTGACGGTAATTTCCGTCCCAAATTGTTTTACTTATTTTAATACTATTAATTAGGTAATTACTTATCACTAAGAGCATCTCCAATGCAAATGCCAAATTGGAGATGCCAAAGCCAAATTTGGCACCCCAAATGGCACTTGCCAAAGCCAAATTCCAAATTTGGCACTAAGGTGCTCCAATGCACAAATGCCAAATTTGGCACTTTCAATCTATTTGTCATATTTACCCCCATGGTCCAACTAACTTCCAACTACTTTTCAAAATTTATTTACAATAACATATTAAAACTTATTTTAATCCTCGTAATGAAAAAAATTCATATTTTAAAATAATTAATTATTTTCGTATCTTAATTTAATAATTTAATACTTTAAAATTTTATTTTCGCAATAAAATTAGCTAAAATACTACTATTCTAATTATAATTTATCATTGAGAAATTTTAATTGAAGGAATATAATTACACAGTAAATTTAAATTAGTGCCATTTTGTAATTAAATTTTTGATTTTAAATTAGTTGAGCCACTCGCAGTAAAAATTTTGAAAAACTGACCGTTGGATTTGGTACTCCTATTATGTATGTCATGTCTACCAAAAATCACAGTAATCCAACGACTATTTTTTGAAACATAAAACTTTGATAAAACGTGACTTTTTTGTTCTTACAAATGTTATCATTTTTCAGCAGACAGTTTCTCATAATCCAACCGTAGGATCACAGTGATTTTTGGCATGCATGACATACATTATAGGAGTATCTAATCTAACGGTCAGTTTTCCTTAATTTTCACAGCAAGTGGATCTACAAGAGAGCAACTGATGCAAGATGAGCAACGACATTCCCATCTACCAGTCTCCCACCTACCAGTCTCCCATCTACCAGTCTCCTCCCATCTACCAGTCTCCTCCCATCTACCATTCTCCCATCAAATTCTATAAATATCACCCTTCAGCTTCTCATCACTCACACCATCTCCATCTCTCCACATATTTACTTCTCTATCCTCAATTCCTGTCACACCACTTTTACAACACAATGAGCAAAGACATTTTTGATGAAGTTTTACAAGACGAGTTTGGGCAATCTGATTCTGATGATGAACAGAGGAGAAGAATCTTTGTGCGTATCTGTGCAGAATATCAAAATTTCAACAATGAAGAAAGTACTCATGGTGGTTCTTTAAGTAGTCGACGTCGAATCAATCGTGATAGAGCATCGGGCAACCGACAACTATTCAATGATTATTTTTCCGAAAATCCTGTCTATCCAGACAACTTATTTAGACGACGTTTTCGCATGCATCGAACATTATTTCTTAGGATTTTGAATGATATTCAAAATTATGACAATTATTTTGTGCAGAGAATGGATGCACTTGGCATTTCTGGCTGTAGCGGTTTGCAGAAGATGACGGCGGCTTTACGGATGCTCGCATATGGAGTTGGTGCCGATGCCATAGACGAATACATAAGAATGGGCGAGACCACTATAACAGAGTCATTACAAAGATTTTGTTATGCGATTATTACAGTGTATGGCTCACATTATTTGAGATATCCAAATGAAGCTAACATTGCAAGACTCTTGCGTAAGGGGGAGGAACGTGGATTTCTTGGAATGTTGGGAAGTCTAGATTGCATACACTGGGTGTGGAAGAATTGTCCAACTGCGTGGCATGGAGCCTACACCGGCCATATACATAATCCATTGTGCTCGAGGCAGTGGCCTCCCACGACTTATGGATATGGCACGCATTTTTCGGTATGCCTGGTTCTCACAAAGACATTAACGTTCTTGACCATTCTCCTTTATTTTCAGGTATTACAGAAGGACGTGCACCACCTGCCAATTTTACCATTAATAACCACCAGTACAACATGAGATATTATCTTGCTGATGGCATTTATCCTAAGTGGGAAACCATCGTCCAATCAATTTCTCATGCTCATGAACAAAATAAAATGGAATTTAATGGAATGCAAGAAGCATATAAAAAAGACGTGGAAAGAGCATTTGGTGTTCTTCAAGCTCGTTTTTCAATAGTTCGTGGACTGGCACGGTCTTGGTCTCGTGATGATCTTCATAACATTATGAAGACCTGTATTATATTGCACAATATGATAATAGAAGATGAGCGAGATGAGTCCCTTGATTATGAATATGACATACCAGCACATATTGCAGGACCATCATCTGAAATCTCACGGGAAATGACACCACAGTTCAACGAATTTATGGCTCGCCATCATATGCTTCGGTCTTCAAGGATGCATCATATGCTTAGAAATGATTTGATTGAACACGTATGGGCTCGTCGTGGTATGGAGTCATACAATTAAAGCTTTTGTATGTTTGGAATGTACGAAATGAGTATTTTTCTACTCTATTACGCACGATGTTATTGTATGAATTTTAAGTTGATGACTGAATATTTAAAGTTATATTTCATTTAAACAATTAAAAAAAAAGATAATTGTTATAAATTCTAAATATGTAAGTAAATCCCAAATAAATACATAACTTTAAAAATAATTAAAGCCTCATCCACCCATTACATTCATATAAGCATTTGAAATAAAATTCAGAATAACTTCATTTATAACAAGAATCTGCATTATGAGCTAGCTGTCTCGCAAACACTTCATCTTTAAGCATTGTCCAGTAAAGCCTCGTATTAGTATCCATACCATCCAAATTCATCATCATAATTTCTCTCTCCTCCCTCCTTTTTGTTGTCTCACTCACTTCCTTCTCGATTATATTCTTTTCATTATTGTTTATATTCGCATCCTCAAGAGCCTTAATTCTCCGTTCTTGCAATTGGACTTTCCCAGGATCAATTGATAATGATTGTTTGTTAAAGTCCTCCATCAAGTTACAAAAACGATTTCCCTTAATCCCAGTTAATTTGGACTTCCCTTTTCTCACTTTCTGAGCTTTTCGTCCGCTTGGGCGTTTTCTAGGTGAGGAAACGCTTATCTCAGCATCATGATCAAAATCAAGAGAAATAGTTGTGCCAAGAATTGGGTAATTAAGTGGGGATGGAATGTTCGAGTCAGTGTCAGTTTGAGTGAGAGGAGTACTGCTCGTAGTGCTCACATCTACCCACTTAATGGTATTTTCCAAAATTTTCTAACAGTGGTAAAAAATAAATGGTTTCTCCTCGACAGATGTATACAATTCTTTTGCTCTATTGTACTGCAAAAAAAAAAAAAATTAAATAAAAAAATTAGGGTATGTACAAACAAACAAGCAAACAATTAAAATATAAATAAAAAATTGCACATTAAAAATAAATACCATATCGGGTATGTTCTCCCCACTTTTGTATGTATTTTGAATTTGTGTTAAGTGCCAGTGAAATTTGGAGCATGGATGCTTTATGTTAAGCCAACGTGAAGCACAAGATCCTTGTGACCGCACCCCATTGTTTTCGATGAGGTCGCAATAAGTAGCAAAAATACTCTTCCAAATATCCACAAACGGTTGGTTGGTGCCTACAATAGGGTCTTGAGAAATACTTAAATATGCTTTACAAAGTGCAATATCTTCAGCTTTCGTCCAATTTTTCCCCCGGCGTGTATGTGAAGGTTCACCCATGCTGCTGGTGGTTCTTCAAACTGAATGTGTGGAATGTTTTTTTTTTTTTGAAATAACTAAGGTTTTCATCTTGGACGAGTGAAGGTTCTACCTGTTTTCTATTGCATAGAATAGTTGAAGTGAAATATGTAGGGATGTCAGTAAGAATAAAAAAATTATCAAGAATCTGCATCACGGGAATCAAGAAAGTAATTTTCCTGCAATTTGCAGTAAAAAAATATGCAGAGGGCTCAAGAAAGTAAAATTTATGTCAGAAGAATCAAATTGCATATGCAATTTGCCTGCAACTTGCAGTAAAAAAATTCATATTAAATATGTAATTTGATTATTTTTTTTATTTATTTCTCTCACACAATAATTTTTAAAAAAATTTGAAAAAAAAAAAAATAACCCACTCGAAATATCTCCTTAAAGCTGCTCACCCCTCTGCCTACCCCCCATTCTTCTCATCTCAATCACCCTCACGCTCTCTACAGCCCCACCCTCTGCATACCCCCCCTCTCAATCTCAATCACCCTCACCCTCACCCTCACATGGTAACCCTCTCCCTCCCCGATTCGATTCCCTTTCTCTGCAACCCTACCCCTTTCTCTGCAACCTCTGCCTGTAAACCCATAGACCCAGAGATTCCCTCACTCGCGCCTCACAAACCCGCCCGCGGCTCAACGACGAGGCGCGTCCCCGAGTTGGCTCTCCCTCTCTGCAACCCCCCCTTTCTCTGCAACCCTCTCCCTGCAAACCCAGAGACCGTGAGATTCCCTCACATGGTGCCTCTCTCAATCGCACCTCACATCACTGAAACCCTTTCCATTCGTCTTCTCACTTCAACCCATCACAAGGCATGTGAATCCCTGCAACCCATTTCGCATCAAGGGTTTGATCGTACTGGATTGAAGAGGATGCGTGTCAAGGATCACGGGGGCCAATAGCGCGTTAGGGGTTGTTTGTTTCTCGGGAAAGTCACGCACCAATTTTCTCGGAAAATCCAAAACCCGTGAGTTCATTTTTACCCTCTGTTTTACTTGATTTTGTTGTGTGAATGATTTGAACTTCATGTTGTGGATACCTGTTCCATGTTTCTATGTTGATTAAAATAATTAATTTTTTTTTTTATTTTTTTCTTGAATTTTCTTGGCTGCCAAACACATTTGCATTTGGGGTGTTTTGTCATTTTGGAAGTTGGGGTAGTTGGATTGGTGGGAAGGCTGATGTGGCCAGAATAGCAGCTGCCATTTTCAAACCCAAATTTGGCAGCTTGGGCTGCCAAAGCCAAATTTGGCATGAGCAATGGCAGCTGCATTGGAGCAACTGTTTTGGGTCCAAATGCCAAATTTGGCTTTGGCAGGTCATTTGGCAGCTCCATTGGAGATGCTCTAATCGTCTATTTATCTCTCGCTCTCTCTCTCCTTTCTCTGTTTCTCTCAATGCTCTCTGCTATCTCTCATTCCCCCTGTGCTCTCTCTGTTTTTGCTTCATTCTCCGAGTTAGGGTTCGTCAAGGTCCAATACTACAGAGATTGTATCTCAAACGCTGAGACCCATTTTTGTCTTCTTATTTACTGTTTTTTATTCCTAATTCAATCAAATGGTGAATCGTACGTCTGATCTTGTTGGTCGAGTTCGACCGGGTCATCAGTTCGACATTGATGCATTGCTTCCCTCTCTCTCCTTCTAAATTCACCGTCTCTGGTCGTCTCTCTCTCTCTCTCTCTCTCTCTCTCTCTCTCTATATATATATATATATATATATATACATATCTGTTTGATTTCATATTTTCTAGATTTTTGTTGTGAGTGTTGTTTATGCAACTCCAGTTTGGGCATGGCCAATCAAGCCCTACGTTTCTCATGGAAGTTGGTGAGGGAGCTTCTGTGAAGCGATATGTTTTGAGAAAGAAGCCTCCTGGGAAATTGCTAGTGTCTGCTCATGCTGTCGAGAGAGTCGAGAATTTCAGGTGGAGTCTTTGTTTTCCATTTTTTATGTATATATTAATCTACAGGTTACAATGAATTGATTTGTCTGTTCATATATATATTCGATTCAGAACAGCTTGATTGAAACAGTAACTTAACTGATTACTCCTTATAGGCACCATTTGTTTTGTTGGGAAATAGTGTCTAGAAATATATTCTGAGAATTGTTTTTTTCCTAAGGCTCAATTGATGTTGATGGATACTTAATCATTAGTTTGGAAAATTTTAATCATTAGCAGTTTCTGATAGCCCTCATCTTGAAGACTTTAACCCAGCATGAAATACATTCTGTTCTAGTTTATAGTTTTTTCCTAGGGTTCTGCTCGTCAGTTTATTCCTAAAGGTGATGTTTTAATGTGTACCTTGACACATACTTGCAAAGAGTATATATGTTGTCACTTTTATTCAAATTGAAATATTGGAAATTTGTGTAGAAGGTGAAAATTCAAGCTGTCAAAATATTGAAATTAGTTTGAAGTAGAATTGAAATGTTACGAATTTCAAATTCTGCTGAAAGTTTAATCCTTTTAGGTTTGTCTCTAATAAAGTATAGGGATAATTTTTATTTAATCATCATCTTCTCTGCTTAGATCAATTTTCATATATGCTGCTCAATTATAGTTGATGATCCTTTGGACCAGAATTGGAGTGAGCTTCTTGTTGATGTTAATATGGAAGATCCAAAACCACAGGTTTGCTCCTCAATTTAATAGGATTCTAATATATGTGCTTTTCTAATAGATGTTGTGGGATTGGAGGCCACTGGCATGCCCGTAATATTGTTGATTTCTCTGCAGCTGTTTATTCAACAGTAATTACACATTATTACTTGCATCTTTTCCCCCCAACACGATGATTGGCTCAAATACACATGCATGTAAAACGCACAAACAAGTGCTTATTACGTATCTGAATCTTCTGTGTTCTGTCTTATCCTCATTTATGATTTTGCCCAAAAAATATGGAATGTAATGTCTTATTTCTTGATCAATCGAGAAAAGAGACTTATTATTTTCATGTACACTGTTCACGTTCACTACCACCTTCCAATATCTTGGCCCAGCAGCCCGAAACTCATCAGCATCATCCTGTACCAGCTGGAGTAATATTGTAGTTACAATCTTGTAGTTGCCCTCTCAGCTATATTTTACTTCTTGAGCTCATTAGGGCCTGAGAAATTATGGGGCTTCTTATCATGTTTACTTATTATTTTAACTTACAGGAGCCACTCCAAAGGGTGTCTTAAAGCTTATGAATGTTGAAAGCCTAACCATCATATAAAAAGCCACCTGCAGGTACGAAAGCATTTCTTATATTGTAAGTTCTAGAACGGACACAGGACACTGTAAGTTATTACTTATTACACAGAGAGAGAGAGAGAGAGAGAGAGAGAGAGAGAGAGAGAGAGAGAGGAACAAGTATCAGCATAGCTATTAATTTGTGTATGCGAGGTAGGTTGAAATGGCAAATGAATTAAAACCATTAAACTTGGTTCCAGCAGAGGCAGTATAGGCACCCATGTTATGGAACACAAGCAAATCATTTAGGTGGAGTTCCGGCAGTTTACACTCAGTGAGCACCATGTCCAATGAATCACAGGTCGGTCCAAAAATAGTCGATGAACACGTAATTAAATCCGCAGTAGGGTACTTCTCTGCAGTCCGAAGCAGGGGTTTAACCATCATAGAGGACTTATCATATGCTGGAAGATTGAAAGCTCCATATATGCCATCATCAATCCAATATTCCCTTACTTCTCCTCTCACTCTTTTTCCAATTATATTTGTCACATATGTGAATGCAGTTTCTACAAAGAACCTCCCAGGCTCAGCTATTATCACCAAATCTGAATATTTTCCATCTGCAGGGAAGTATTCTTTTAGAGCTTCATTTATGGTTGAAGCTATTTCATCGAACAGCGGGATAGCTTTAAACCCACCACCAATGTTAAGAATATGCATTTTACGAGACAATTTGAGGTGAGCAGATGCATCAAATACAGCTCTTGAAGCAGCAATTGCACCACGGTAGACTTGGGATTGTGTTGCCTTGGACCCCACATGAAATGACACTCCAGCTACATTTAAGCAAGCTTCATGGGCATATTGGAGGAGTGGTGCTACCTGTTAGAAAATTAAAGAAATATCACATTATTTAAGTGGAAATAATCACAACTTGCATCTGTACATGTCATGCATGCCAAGAATCACAGTGATCTAGTGGTTGGTTTCTGAAAAATATCCCTGAAAAAAACTGCCAAAGTTTATATATATATATATATAAGAATACTCTTACACTACCTACTCAGGCAAAGCTCCAAATTTGGCTCCTAAAGGACGCCATGAGCACTTGTCATCATTAGGAGGCTTAATTCGAAGCAACAAATCACATTTTGGATGGCATCGTTTGATCTTGTCAATTTCTAGCTTGGAATCAAAGGTGGTGAGGTTAACACCAACTTTGGCTGCATACTTTATATGAGACTCAGCCTTGCATGGATTAGCAAAAACAATGCGGTCAGCTCCTACTCCAAGCCCAAGCAAAGTCTCAATCTCAGCCATAGTAGCACAGTCAAAGTTTGCTCCAAGTGCTGCAAGTGCTACTAACAATGTAGGCTCATTATTACATTTAACAGCATAATAAGGCTGGACTTGGGGAAGTGAAGTGGTCCATTTAGCCATGAGCCTCACTACAACCCCCAAGTCTAGTATGTAAAAGGGTTGCCTTGCTTCTTTTTGTTTATCAGCTATAGATTTGATCAGAGCAGTTAACCCATCTTGGCCACCTTTCATCACCTGCAGGCTTTCACAGGCGGCTAGTATGAGTTGGAGTCCGTTGGAGCAAGAATCCATGAGGGGCAATGTAATAAGGATAAGGAGAAATTTGAATTGGTGCATGCTTCAAGTTGATGGATGTTTCCCTTTAAATAGAGAGGGATATAATGTGAAGGCAATAATATCCACCTCAGGATACTAGTTAATGGTTGAACTTTAATTACCTTCAATTCTGACGCTTTCTGGTTGGAAGGGTCATTTATGAATTCGTGCCATTTAAATAAAATAAATAATAATTGCTGGTTGGTGTAACCAATAGCTTCAGAAAAACATGCTGATCGACTTTGGAAAAAAAAAACACACACAAAAAAATATATATATATATATATATATATATATATATATATATAGAGGTTTTCTCTTATGAGCATCACCTTACTTTAAGCTAAAGTAAGCATCTAACAGTAGAGCCACCTGTGATGAAATTTTGGAAAACTGACCGTTGGATTAGATACCCCTATAATGTATGTCATGCATGCCAAAAATCACAGTGATCCAACGGTTAGTTTATGAGAAAACTGACTGTGAAAAACTATGATTTTTTTGTTCTTTAAAATGTTATCATTTTTTGGCAGTCAGTTTTCTCATAAACTAACCGTTGGATCACTGTGATTTTTGGCAGACATGACATACATTATAGGGGTATCTAATCCAACGGTCAGTTTTCCAAAATTTCATCACAGGTGGCTCTACTGTTAGATGCTTACTTTAGCTTAAAGTAAGGTGATCCTCATAAGAGAATTTCTGTATATATATATATATATAAGTGCTAATATAAGGTGTACCTGATGTATTGTCCTATTATAGAGCCACTTGCGGTGTAAATGTTAGAAAATTGACTGTTGGATTAGATACTCTAATCATGTATGTTATGCCTGGCAAAAATCACAGTGATCCAACAGTTGGTTTTTGAAATATGTAACTTTGAAAAACTGTGAGTTTTTTTGTTCTCTAAAATGTTATCATATTTTCACAGTCAGTTTTCTCATAAACCAACCGTTGGATCACTGTGATTTTTTGCAGGCATCACACACATGATTGGGGTATCTAATCCAACGGTCGGTTTTCTAAAATCTGCACCGCAAGTGGCTCTACAAGAGGGCACTTGATGCAAGAAGCATCATGTGCACCTTATATTAGCACTTCTATATATATATAGAAATGAACCATTGGCATCCCTTTTTATAGTTCACTCCTCACTGGGATAGTTAGGATAGGTATTTTAAAAATCGATCGCTCGATTAAATACTCCTGTTACGTATATCATGTCTGCCAAAAATCACAGTGATCCAACGATTGGTTCATGAGAAAACTGTCTGTGAAAAAAACTAATAGTTTAAAGAACATAAAAATGTCAGTTTTCTCAGAAACCAACCGCTGGATCACTGTGATTTTTGGCAGTCATGACAAATATAATAGGAATATTTAATCCAACGGTCAATTTTTCAAAATACTTATCCCAACTATCCCAGTAAAGAGTGGACCGTAAAAAGGAACCTCAATGGATCATATATATATATATATATGGTCACGTCCCCTAGCCTTACACCCTATTTTGACACCTATGTTTATACCTCATTTTCAAAATACCATTGTAGGTCTAATATTTTGAGAAACTGACCATTAGATTAAATACTTATCTTATGTTTGTCATGTATGAAAAAAATCGGAGTGATCTAACGGTTAGTTTTTGAAAAATATCATTTTGAAGAACTATTTCATTGATCCTCTAAGGATATTATGCCAGAATATGCTTATGTAAGGTCACATGAGCATGAAGCTAATAGATAATTATGGGATACATATTT